>CAIGRN010087669.1:0-26505 GCA_903798345.1 Fraxinus anomala | reverse complement strand
AATTTCAAAAAATGCTATTAAATTGTTCTAAAAAATTTATTTATGTTGATTTTATAATTATGTGTCAATCATTTTGGCCAAAGAAAAATCATATTTTAATTTTTTTTTTAAATTTTGTAACATGAATCATGATATTTTTTTAAACTAAAATGATCTTAACTAGATCAAAAGAACAAAAGCATAAATAAGAAATATAAATATCGTGTAATTTGTTCAACCAATAAGACTGTAAAATCTGAAGAAAAAGATAAATAAACTCAACCAATAAGGCTGTAAGATTGTAAATATACTTCAACCACAATGGATAAATTTAAAAAAAAAAAAAAAGGCGATTTTTTTTTTTTTTAAAAAAAAGAGAGCAATGTTTTAAAGCCCAAAAGGCCCAAAACTTAAAACAAAAAAGGCCCAAGTCCAACACCCCTCCTCCTTCTTCGTTCTTCTTCCCTACACGACTTTTGGCTCTCCAACAAATGGCGATTCTGGCAGCAGTTCAACAGGTTTCACCCTGGCCGTGTCCGGTTGAAATTTGCCGTGTCCGACCCGTATTTCATACCCGTACCCTTGTCGTGTTGACACGAGTATGCCGACCAAAAAGAAGGGTCCGAGCATCACAGGCTTCCACAATGGGAGCTTATGTTCGATATACCTCATAACTTATCCATGGCTACATTGAAGCCTTGACGCTTGTTCCAATTTTTTTTTAGAGAATGTGATTGAAAAGTGGAAAAAGGTTGTGGACCATAAAATATATAGTTGAAAATAATTTTAGAAAAATCCATCCTAAACAAGCCTCTAGTAATAGGAAATTCTCTAGTATTATCGTTTGTAGATCTCCGACTCTTTACAATTCCATCACGCACATCCTTAACATCTGTTTGTTTTAAATAAAAATCAGATTTTTAATAAATTTTGATAAAAAAGTTGATGGAATATGTGGTTGAAAGTTGCGAGTTTCCATGAAATATATGATTAAAATTAATTGTTATTTAACTTCGATTTTTATTTAATTTTTTAGCTGAACCAAACGGGGTTTAATGTTATTTATATAACTATTAAAAATACGTTTTACTCTAGCATCTACCATAGAATTTAAGTGGACACCTATCATAAGGTTTGTAAATTAATAAAGACTACATGGTGAATATCTCTTCTTTGCTCTACATTTTACAATGATACTTTTAAAAAATTTTTCCAGATCAGTTTTTGTTTTCAGAAATAAATAGTTAATGGAAGTTTCCCATCATAGGGCATTCTAATAGTTCTGTAGGTTTTATGATTCCATTTATGACAAAACACTAACAGTTACTTCCATTTCAATGGTTTTATTTATTTCAAGAAAAAATAACAATTACTTCCCTCATAGTAAATTATGTTAGTGATTTTGTAATTATCATTGTATTATAAAAATTATTTTATTATAATGGTCATTTTTAGTGTTATCTCTGGAATTTATTGGAAATTTTAGAGCCTGTAATTTTTGAACAATTATTTGGAAATAAATTATATAAAAATTCAATATATGTACTACTGAAAATATAACGTAGTAATGCATTGCATTTTTTATTTAGCAGAAATCACTAACAAGTTGTATAGTCTCCTCTCATTTCTGTTTAGCGTGCTGCAGCAGAGTCACATAGCTCGCATTCGCAATTATTGGATTTTTGATTAGGCAAAAACAAATTAACTTTTTTCAATGAACTTAACCATTAAACTGTATATATACACATGCTAATAAAATGTAGTGATAAGAGTTAAGTCCAGTCTTACCCTTCTTTGGAATGACGTTTATATGCCATCTTGATAAAAAGTAGTCTATGCTGATACTCCTAATGAACTATTCTTCACCAAAATCGTCTAATTTTTTTAGTGGACATGCCAATTGTTTTGCAGTATCCAAGAGTGTCAGAGGAGCGTGAACCTCTGTCATCTCACCATGAAACAGTTTCTGCTCTCTCTACAGGGCTTTTGGTTGATACTAATCTCGATACCTCAGTCCCGGATACTTACAGGCCACCTCCTGCACCGATACCTTATGATACACATGTAGCACACCCTCATACTCCATCCGGGGACCGAGAAAGTTCTGGAAACAAGAGAGAACCGGCTGTGGAGACTACAAATGCAGAATCTGCTGAGGAAATTAACTCCGATAGCAATTTGGACACAAAAGTAAAAAATTCAGACTCTGATGAAAAGGTGCAATTGAATATTGAACTGACAGCATCAGATAAAGTAAAAAATGAAGACGATCTTGAGAAGTCCAGTGAACCTCTCGTTTCATCTCTACAGGATGAGGAAGACGTTTGTCCCATCTGTCTTGAAGGTGAGATGAATCAGTTACTCTTTTGCAACTACTGATTTACACTGTTGTGTTACCTTGTGTTTGGACTTGAAGATATAAATCTCAACTTTTTCTCCCTCCCTACAGAATATGATGCTGAGAATCCAAAACTCATCACAAAATGTGATCATCATTTTCACCTTGCTTGTATTCTCGAGTGGATGGAAAGAAGTGATACTTGTCCCGTGTGTGATCAGGTTTGCGAAAAGTTTTCAAGTCCTATTTCTGTTAGGTGATCTTTTGTTCATGTGACATAGTTCATTATGCCAACAGGACTATGAAGATTTTGTTTTCTTCAATGCAGGAAACGGTTTTCAGTCCTCCTATTGATGTGTAGCAGATGGAATACTGTGATTTGGGTTATAGCTTTTGCAATTGGAGTATGTGAAGATTTAAATGCATTGAAGCAGCTATAGGTTTGTTAATTTTTTCTTTGGAGACGCTTTTATTCTTTTCCTTTTACTTGGTAGGGATGATTGGACCAATGCAATTTTTGCACCAAGTTTGTGTATGGTCATTATATTTGTACAAATTTCTTATATTTGGGATTCCAATTTAGTGTGGAACTGGTAGGGATCGATAGATCAAATGCATTTTTTGCCCGAGTTTGTGTATATACAGTCTTTGTATTTGTACAAAATTCTTGGTTTCTCCTTTTGGATTCCAATTGCGCGTGGAAATTGTAGGGATCACTGAGCCAATGCCATCTTCCCCCTTGCTTTGTGTATGCATAGTCGTCGTGATCATGAAAAGTTTCATCATGGTGGCATGATGAGCAAGTTGGTCGTCAACATTTTATTATACTTGCACAATTAATCTTCATTGATGGAAATAATCTATATTTCTGTCAAAATATTACGAGACACATATTCAACTTCATGGAAGTTGAGTTTTGTTTTTTTAACTTGTGTTAGTGCTCAGAAATTTGAAGTGAACCATGGTTCCATGGGAGCTACATGACGATTTAGCAAAAATTCGGAAAAATTGTGAGTTTGACTAACTCTGAAGCTATATTGCAAGGTGGTTGATCAATTTGTTCCTTTGAGGGTGCTTTTGATTGTCAAAATTTCCATGAAAAATGTGTTTTTTGATTGTCAAAATTTCCATGAAAAATGTGTTTTTTCCATCTAAATTTTTACTTTTGTGCTGTTTGATTGACATTTTTTTCCATAAAAAATATTTTCCTACGTTTGGTCACGTAATCATATTTTTCGCAAAATAAAGGATAATATTTTCTTTAGGGGAGTAGGATTTTATTTTTTAGGGAATTTACTCTCTTTCTACTCTTTGTCATCTATTTACCAATAAAAAATGGACTAGTATAATTGTTTCTAGTTTTATAACTAAATCAATCAAACACATTTAATTAATAATTTGCATGCAAATAAGTTATAGACAATTGAACGATCTAGAATTTATTTTCTTTCCATGCAAATTCCATGTTTGCAATCAAACCCTCACTTAAGTCTTGAGGACTAATTTGCTAAGTTGACAATACTTTGGGAAGAAATGATGCAATTTTCCCTTCTGTAAATTTCCGTGTGGCAGTGATATGGGGATTAATGGATCAATACCTTATTCGCCCCCAGTTTGTGAAATGCATATTTTTATTTGTATTTTTTGGACTGGCTAATATGTGCTCATAAAGCCCCTGTTTGAAGGCAATCATTCTCGAAAAATAAAGTTTTGAATAGCGTTTTTTTGTAGAATATGCGGTTATAAAGCAAAGAAAAAATTTGGATTTACGTTCAAAATATTTTATTGTATAAATATATGATTAAAAATGAATATAAGAATTAAAGAGTTTTTAAATAATGATTGTCAAACATGTCAAAAGTATAGTTGGGGAACATAGCTTGAACTCGAATTACTTTATTCATATCCTCTTCCAGTCCTCCAATCAAATAAACTATTTTTGCCTTGTTGATTGACCTCTCCATAACATTTATTGGTACAAAATGAAAAGATAGTCATCTAAAGATCAAATGGGCAGTATAGTTTTGAAAATGGTGTTTTCAAACAAGTCACTATTTTACGAGGCATGTTAAATGATAAAAATATGCATCACATAAATATGAAATCGATTATTATAAGATTAAACATTTACGATGAAATTTCAAGACTCAATAAATACTGCATGTAAATTTTGCCTCCCCTCGTAGAACCGTATCCTTGCACAGATCTCCAAGCACGCCAAACGCCACTTCGTTCAACGTGAACAAACGAATTATAAAGGGATACAAGTTGAAGCAGGTGTTCTCATAATTCTTCTGTATTTAATAAGTTAATTATTGTTTATAGTGAATAAAGTTCTTTAAAATGTGTTATTTAATATTGTTGATTAATATTTCTTTGGTATAATCCTCATAAAGTGGTATATTTTGCGGTGAAATATAAATGATAAAATCAAATGCGATATTGTATATTAATGTCGCTGATAATTTTTTGAAAATAAACAAAAATAATAATGATCCAACATATTTCTACCCTCGCGCCTATAAATAAAGACATACATTTCATTTGAAAATAATACCAAAATTGGTTATTAAATAACAAATTCTCTAAAACTCAAAAGGACCGTAGATAACTTCAAATCTCTGAATTCGTTATAGTTTCTAATGTAATACTCAAACTTCTCCATAAATTGATTATTCAATTTATTCTTAAATGAATCGTTAAAGCTTCTTGTCCGATTCGTCAGCACATTCGTTTGTAGGCAAAACCAATACGTGATTATCATTCTAATGTTTTTTATAATTACATACCTATCACATTGTATTACATTAAATCCATCTCCAAAATTTTTAGTGTATATGATTTATGGAATTAAATGCCGCAATCAGCATGACACGGGTGGTGGATACAATGCATTATGTATTGATGTTCAAATGAATGTGCGATTATTCTATAATGCATAATATAAAATTGAAAAACATAAGCGATCAGTGAGTGTAACATTAATTATAAAGAAGAATTGCAGATGTCAGCTCTATCAAGAAGTAGCATAATCATTATAAAGATAGTAGACCGGGTGATCATGCCACGAACCACCACCAACAGCTCCCCAAGATTTAGATTGAGGTACAAGGTATTCGGAAGGGTTTATATTATATGATGGTTTTCAAAATTATACGATGCAGAAGCAAATTTTTTGGAAGAGCACAGTTGGAAAAATATAATAATTGCTAGGAAGAGTTAATGTAGTGAGGTATTAAAACTTGAGCGATGGAACGGATAAGGGAAAAATAGATCTCAACTCTGTTTAATACTAAACCAAAAAAGGAGGGTTTTAACAAAATCTAAAATTAATATGATTTTTTGGAAAAGGGTCCACCGATTTGTTAGTTCAACTATGCTACATGTACCTAAATGGATGACAATGAGGATGACCGAACACTCACAATAGAGGAAGCCCACTCTTTTTTTAAATTTTTTTTTAATCACACGGGGTTCGCACGCATGTGAGAGGTTGTCAACCTCTATTGTCATCCATTTATGTACAAATGAAATTGACCTAGTTTGGGCACTACTTTTGAAAATAGGATCAACTCAGTATATGAGTTGAACTAGGCTGGACTTTTGAAGCACCGGCTTAACCCAACTAGTTTTCACCTCTCTAACCACTTGTTGGTCTTTAATAATAAATTGGTTTCCTCATTTTCCAGAAGAAAACTAATAATTTATTTTTCTATTCTCTATTCCTCTCCACAACCTTCCTAATTTGATTCTTCACTATACAATCTGCATAAATAATTAAATATGCAATAAACTACACAATTATTCTAAAGTAACACCACTCAAGATGGTGTGTGGAATGTTCTCACACATGTAAGTTTTACTCTATAAAATTTTATTTTTTTATATACTCGTTGAAGCAAATGGTCATCTTGAATTGCCGAGTCAATTTGTAAAGTTCAGTATGACCCATCTGTTATGTCGTGTCAATTCATAAACTTTCTCGAACTTGAGTTGGGCCGGTTGTAATCCAAATTTTTGAAGG
Organism: Fraxinus anomala; assembly: GCA_903798345.1. NCBI lineage: Eukaryota > Viridiplantae > Streptophyta > Magnoliopsida > Lamiales > Oleaceae > Fraxinus > Fraxinus anomala. Next base: position 20,164 of record CAIGRN010087669.1, on the reverse strand, counting down.
GTTAGATCACTATGAACCCTTAATTTTTTTTCATGACTAAATATGCGAAAATAAGCAATAATCCAATCCAGTATTCTAAAGAAACACTATGTACAATAAGCTTGTGGAATATTCTCATACTAAGCTTACTCGAATCCGATTTCTTTTACGAGTTGGGTCACTCTATACGTGGACTGTCCAAACCATTTCGACACCTGTCCCCACTCACTAATTTCATATTTGACTATTTACAGATTACTATAATCTGCATATGTATGTGATAATCCTGACCATTATTCTTAAGGAAACAATATTCCAAGCCCAAATTGGAGAAATGGTCTAAGCTGTACTTGTCTGTATTAACTCAAATACACGCACACCCTCTTTCTGCATTGCTATTGCAGGGGGAAATGATGGGTTTTCAGGAAAAAGAATTATACAGAGCTGTTGCGATGCATCCGAGGTGAATTCCTATATATATGCATATCTTTTTTTCATGCAAAGTAGTGTTTGTGTTTTTATGTATAGATTGTATGTATGGCCTTCTTTATTTTTTTTTTCTGTGATTTATCAGCTTTGGTTTAATTGTTTACTCTGTTTTTTTTTTTTTAAGTTGATGTAGACTTTTGTTCATTTCTTTGGTGCAATAATTCAATCCCCTGCAAAGAAGAAAAATTAAAAGAAAACAACCGAGAAATTTTGTCAAAAGGGGGGAAAAATTTGAAGTTAATGGAAGGATGTTCAAATTTGAGAGATGGTTCATTGTTGCATGAAGTTGAAAATGGTAAAGGGAAAGTTGGATTTGGTCTCGATTTTCCAATTGAGGACTTTAGGTTTGATGCATGTAAGGAGAGGCTAAGGAGCTTGTTTGATCAACTACTAGTGGCTTATATGAGAGAAAAGTCTTTCAGCAAATGCATTAGGCCTCTTCCGGCTTTGAGTGGTGATGGACGAGCAATTGATTTGTTTAAGCTCTTCTGGGTAGTTTGGAAAATAGGTGGATACGATGCTGTTTCGAGGAATAACTTCTGGAGCTTTGTTGTGGAGGAATGTGGATTGAAATGTGAATCAATTCCGTCCCTTAAGTTGATTTATATGAAGTATCTGAATGAGTTGGATCAATGGTTGCGACAGGTTTTTGTCTTCAGGCATATGGAGGGTGAGGAGAATGGTGTTGTTCAGAAATTAGAATTACTGTCCCAGGAGTTGAAGACAAGGTTCTGTCTTTTGACATCGGATAGACAAGAGCTAGAAAATGATGTTAAAAATGGAAAGGACATCAATCCCAATAACAGTATAAGAGAATTACATTCTTTGGAGATAGGAAGAATAACTGAGAGGGTGGATGTTAAGGAACATTTCTGTCATGTTGAAGACCAAAAAATTTGCAATAATGATGACCAAAATCTTCCACCCTCAGCCCGGAGGGTTGTTGAAAACGTCATTTGTGAAATGCATGATGATTCAGATAGAAGCTTTAGTTATGATTTCGCTGCAGCAGCCAAGCGGATTGTCAGAAAGGTTGTCAATGAAGTACATGGGGTTTCAAAAGGACAAATTGAGGACAAATATGGAAATTCTTGTCTTATAGATGATGCTAACATCGTGATATCGGCCAAGAAAGTTGTGGAGAAAGTCATTGAAAAAGTACGTATAAACACAGAAAAAAATGCTGATGATGAGTATAAAAAATTCTCTGCCTTAGACAATAATGGTATCCTGGCATCAGCTAAGAAAGTGGTTGAGAAAGTCGTTTGTAATATGCAGGTTCTTTCATGTAACATTACTGAGGATGTTGGAGGATTGAGGGCCCAAAATGACAAAGATGCTGTGATGTCAGCCAGCAGTGTCACTGGGACGGTGTTTGATTCTCGGAAGAGGAAACGAGAATCTCAACCTGTGTTGGAAATGTTAAATTGGCTCATCCACGTTGCGAAACATTCTGATGATCCTGCAATTGGGAAGATACCCGAGTCTTCCAAGTGGAAGGATCAAGGTAATCAAGAGTTCTGGTTCCAGGCTCTGCTAGTTCATGAGGCGCTGTTGGTAAAAAGGCATGTTGATATAAATACAGATGAATCTGTCCAGCAGGTAAAAGAAATTTTGTTACAGTTAGTTTTCATGATTTTCATTTATGGAAATTCTTTTACTTGAAGCATTAGATTTCTCATCATATCTTTCACAGTAATTTCCTGCACTTGTCATTGTTAACGTGAAAGTGGAGTTTTCATGAATTTATTATTTCTTCTTTTTTGTAGTTAGTTTATTATTTCTTCATTTTCTGGTTGTTTAATAGTGTATTTGTTTGCTGGTTCTGCTTTAAGGTTCTTAATGCAGAGGGCATCTCTCGTCATTCTTCTTTATCATGTATAATACCTTAATTTGAACAAATAACACCGGATCCCTCATTGTCTTATTGATCAAGTGTCCTTCCTAAAGTTCGGCATACACTTCAGCTCACGTGTATTTGAGAGCAGAAGAGAACCATAAGACAGACAAAATATGAAAGACCAATTCAGTCTTGTGCTGACAAAGTAGTACAGTGGTATAAATAGTGGAGTGGTAGAATAAAAAAGGAAATAGAAAGCATTCCTAAAACTCCTCATATCATTTACTTCCTACTTAATATACTACAAAATCACTCTTAAGATACAGAGAGAATGGAGGATATAAAGCTTTGAAACCTAAAATATTCCCACAAATTTAGGAGAGACTCATGGACATCAATCCTTAATACTGAATGTTTCAATACTAACTCAAGTTGGTCTGAAGATGTCAGTTAAGTACTTGAAAGCTGGTATAGGAAGTCCTTCTGCCAATATGTCAGCCAGCTGCTTATTTATTAGGATTGATGAAATGTAATTTAGGGACCGTTTCCTGTTTGGCAGGAGTTCTACTTTCGCTTCTGCTTCTTGAAGAGTCGCTTCCAGTTTGACAAGAGTTCTACTTTCGCTTCTACTTCTTGAAGAGTAGCACTTACAGAAATTATCCAAACATGTTCAAAAGAATCTTTCTTCATTATTTTGGTCAAAATTTGTTGGTGAAAATTGACTATCAATGTTTTCAATTCTATGAAAAGATTAAAAATATTAATTTCTTGTATACAAAATCAATTCTATGGTTTCAGATTAGCCTATAAGCCACATCTTTTATATTTTCTTCCAATACCACTTTCAGTGTGGGTTTATTCTTGCAGATTATAAGTTTTGAGTTCCATGGAATCTCTGGATGAAGTGAAATAAAGTTGTGGTTCTGAAAGTGTTTAGTTAAAAATGATGTTTGACCAACTTAAAATATAATTTAAGCTTTGTCAACATGGCTTGAGCATCAACTGTCGTTACGTGGGCCGTCGTAGTATGGCTGTCGTAGTATGGCTGCCTTCCATTATGCCCCCTAAACTAAAGTTCTGGCTCCACCACTTTTTGTCACCACACTTATCGAATACTTTTTGCGTCTTGGACTATCCAATTTTGCAATTGAGGTCGATAGGAACATCTCCGATTTGCCATAACATAGCCCATTTATTGTAACAAATCAAGAGTGTTCTTTTTTTTCCTAAAGTGCAATTCTGTTGCTGAACTGAGTAACCTCCATCCTATCCTCGGCTATGTGCTTGGAGAACATACTGCAATCAAGTTGGCTTTATGAATCATGAGCTTTGAATGGATTTGGGAAAATCTATTAAACCAGGCACTAGATAACTGAATAGGACCATAAAAGGATTTTTTTAAAGTCAACATACTTTCTGACTACCACATATCTTCTCAACACCTGGTGGCAGTTGCTAGTACACTTCCTCTTCAAGAGCATTCTTAACATCAAGTTGGTGGAGAGACATCCAAATTCGCTGCAAGTGCAAGTAGCACTACATGCTAATTTCTGTTCATTCTTTCCAAGGGTCAAAGGTTAACCAGTAGTCAATACCATGAATCGAGGTGTACAATTTTTCAACTGTCTCTCATATCCATCAGCCTTGTATTTGACAGTAAACACCCCTTCACAACCCCCTAAGTCTTCCCCCTTGGTTGGTCATTGATTGCCAACTGCCCTTGTCTATTTTTGGACTGCATCTGTCCATGCTGGCATTTTCAGAGCTTCCTGCACAAATTTGAGAGTTTACACACTTGATAGGTGAGAGATAAAGGCTCTATGAGAAGTTGATAGTCTATTGTACAATAGGTATTTTGAGATAGGATGACAAGTGTACTCCCTTTTCCAAGATCAGTGGATAAATCAAGGATCAACGACCTTAAGAAATAACTATGATAAAGAGTACTTGTTGATTCCATTGCCTTGGAATTTGAGTCATGGATAGCAGGATGATGACGAGCATTATCTTTCCCTATTTTATTAGGCCGCCTGGAACATACCTAGATCTCAGGGTGCGTCTTTTGATTATAGTTTAATAGAAATGGAAAATTAGAAAGTGACTGGATGGCCCTGAAAAAGATAACTCATTTTAAACTATATGAAGTGAAAAGGTTTCCCAGAACTGTACTACCTAGGATTCTCTTCAGCAAAAGAAGTTTGGGAATAAACGACTTGTTTTCTAGAAAAGTGACATCAGATGACAAAGAATTTCTAAGATGATTGCAATGCGAGCAAATGTCACACTACCAAAGAGAAGAGATAAGAGTTTAGTTTTGGGATATATTTGTTGAAGGTATTATATATATTATATCCATAAGATTACTTCGGAATGAGTTAGTAACTTTCCACTCAAGGTTTTAAGCACTTGGACAGATTGACTGATTGCTGAGTGAAGATTCAGTCAATCAACTGAGATTCAACTGTTACGTTTCTCATGAGGATTCCTACCTAATATTTTCCTGGTTGGTTTGTGAAGTTATGCATGTCTCTTATCCCCAGGCAAAGAAGTTCAGCCACTTGACGGGGGCTTGTTTTGTGTGTTTGCATATGTACGTGCACTTGTGTTGCATTGAACTCTTAAATACCTGGAGACGTCCCTAGTTAGAATGCGATGAGTGAAATTATCTAAGGAAAAATTATCTGCTCATTTGAGTACCTACGATAAAATATCCCTAGGTTAAGTTGCAACACGTGAAAGTTGGAAGAATATAAATGCCACAATGAGAATTAACTAAGTGACATTAAAGTGCACCTATCCCTTGTTACTCAAGCGAACTAGTTGTTGTGGTTTGCAGGAGTTTTTGAACCATTACATGAAGATTATATTTGTTTCTCCACTAATCTTGACAAAGATGGAAACATTTTTAACAGTGACCAAGTTCTTCAGCAAAAAGGAAGACAACTCTTCAAATCATGATTAAAAATTTTACAGTCACGAACTCAATATTCCCATGAAATTGGAATCTCTCTTTTTAGTCATAAATTATATATATAATTTTGTGCAGCTGTTAGGAAGCTAAAAATCTACGAGTTATTGTAAACTGTTTTTCGAATGATCTTTCTGATACATGTAGTTTTTTATTCTTTTATCATCTAATCCCATCTGATTCATGAATTATTTGATAGGCATCTTCATTAAAGTTATTATTGAACTTATCATGACGTCAGCAGGGCCAACAGAAGAAGCTTAGAATGCATCCTTCTATGTATGATGAAGACAATCTCGACCGCCAAGCTTCAGAGAAAGTAAGATGCAGTAAAAGAGCTTCTTTGACAAAATCTATCTTGTGTTCATGTTGCAATGCATCCACAGTCACTAAAAGTAAAGTTGTTAACAGTCAAAAGGCAGCAGTTAGGAATAGCCCAAAAGAATCTGTTGTGGTCTCTATTGAGATACCGACTCTAGATTCACAAGGTCCCGATTCCTGCGGCGTGCCAGCAGAGAAGCAAGTTTCTATTGGCCCTCTCTTTCAAGCCGGAGTCCCTGCATGGACTGGTTTGCCCCTCAAGAGTGATTCTAAGTGGTTAGGCACAAAAATGTGGCCCCCAGAAGATGGTAGAAACAAATCCATAGCTGAATCAGATCCTGTTACGATGGGAAGACAGCATAAATGTTATTGTCGATTTCCATATTCTGTTGAATGTGTTAGGTTTCACATTGCTGAGAAGAGGTATCAATTAAAGCGCGAACTCGGTTCGCTGTTCTACCTTTGGCGATTTGATCGCATGGGGGAGGAGGTTTCACTTTCATGGACGAAAGAAGAGGAAAAGAGATTCAAGGATGCAAAAAGTGCACATGCTGCAGTCCGAAATAAGTTCTGGAACAATGCTTCCCGATTTTTACCTACCAAGACTTGGGAGAAATTGGTTAGCTACTACTTCAATGTTTTCCTCCTCCAACGTAGAAGCTACCAAAACCGGGCAACTCCAAATGATATTAACAGTGATGATGACGAAAAGGGGTGTGGATTAGTAGGCGATAGTTTTGGGTGTCAAGCAGTTACGGTTCCTGGCTGGAAGTTACTTGCATGCACACAGAATAAGGAATCTGCTGATTTGACGTAGTATATGATTGAGGTTCGTGCTTTTTCTGTAGTTTATACATTAACTTTACGTTTCTATATTTACAGATGCAGCATTCACTACTACTGAAAATGACGCACTTCACCAATAACAAATAATAGAGATATGGAAGAAGTGGCGATTTGGTGGTGGAAGAGGCTGTCTTACCGAATCCCGGATGATACATAAAGCCTTCGCCGAGAACAAGCTATCACATACGGGAAAATAGTTTTACAAATATCGGACTATGGAGTTTCGACTTTAGTTGTGTAATATACATAGATAATCAACTGCAGAGAGGTCATCAAACTGATTATTTTTTTTTCTTCTCATGTAACATAATCCTTTGCTCTTATAACACTTCTTCGTTTGTAGCCATCTCTCTCACAAGCGTACATGCACGCGCTCATGCTTAGTGGTGTTATTTGTTGTGCCTGTTGGGAATTTGGTTGAATGTGCTTAGAACATCTGATATTGGTTTGTTGCACCATCAATTTGTGACATAAAAAGATCAAATATTTGGTAGTATTGATATTAAAATGCATTTGGAGCAGAAGGTTTCTTAGATAGATTATGATTTTAAACTTTCTTTGGTAGTCAGTCTCTCTGTCACACCCCCTTTTCGTAGACAATTTTACACATATTTATAAAAATAGATATTGCTGACTCGACCTAGATATATGAGCACGCAATTTTGCGTGTTTATATTTTGAAATAATAAAATGGGATAAGCATTTTTGCAATAAAATCCTTATATATATATACGTGATTACCTGTAATGTTCACATAGCATCTCGAGGCAAAAGATTGTATAATCCTATTCAAGCATACTTATTTTGAGGTTAAAAAAGTTTACTACACTATTTCACAAGTCATATATATACAATTCGGGACTCGAAAATACAGCACAAAAGACTGTATGACCAAAACAACAGCCCCAAAATAACGTTGTAGGTTGTCATCCATATATATCGACCTTCAGTTATATTTTGATTGATGAATCAAACACAACGATGAAAAATATACTCATAGTTAAACTCTTGTACGTATCAGCATGTGATTACTCTAATTACATTCAATAAAATATGAAAAACTCGCGCATGAATATTCCTTGAAATGGTATAACATATAATAATACTAATTATATCGTGCTTTGTGATTTGTAACCTTTTGAGTTCCTTCCTACCAGTCCGTTTTAAGTGTAAGGTATAATGAATATATCTGTGATTTAAAAAAAAAAAAATGGTACCAAAGCAAAAACTTTTAGGAAGATGACCCTCCCAGCAAACACATCATCTGAGGACTACTTTAAGTAGAAAACTGGTTTTGTGAACAATTGAAAATGTGCTGCCATGGACATCAGCTACACATTTTATGCATTCTATAACAGATGGGGCGAGAGACCTCCCAATTGTTCCAATGGTAAATCCATTCCTTCATAATGATAACAATTATCATCGTCTCGATTAGTACACAAGAGGAAGTACTAAAGGGATGCATTATCTCTAAAGAATATGACATCATTCCAAGCAGCAGTTTCTTATGATAAGACAGTGGATCGTAGCATTCAAAAATAAAAGCTTATGTACTATAAAAATTTAAACTTTTCTCTGAAGAAAAAGTTCATAAATGAAATTCAAACTCCTAAAGCCAAAAGCAGTTAATATATGTGACTTCTTGTTGTGATTCTTATCGAATGCAGAAATTATCATTCAAACCATTCAAATGTACCTTAATATGAAGTTAAAATGTCAATTGTAATATGCACCAGACATGTTTCCTTAGTTCTAATGAAGAAAATAACAATCCAAGTCAAGAAATCTTTAATCGTTAGTGTGTCAGGTTCAGACATAGGAAGTAATGAATTGAATGGACCAACAATATAAATCAAGTGACCTCTGCAAGTAAAATAAATTCTGAAATAGATAAAGCATCTGTAAAATTCTGCGAAAATTTACTGTTCGCGAGAAATTTAAAATCTATGGTGATGTATGATTTTGAACATTAGCAAGGAGTCTTGTAAGTTTACTAAGCGTTTCCCGAGCAGCTATTGTTTCGGGATGATTTTCACCGCATATTGAAGTTCTAATAAAAATAGCCTTCCTAATGAGATCGTCTCCTATATCAAACTGCCCCCCTCTTAGCATTAGCTTTGCACGGACTTCCAACACGGTAGCTCGTGCCAATGCAAGGTCCTGCCAAAGGTAGGGATTCAGTTGGGCACTGGTTTGGATAGGTTTCCAACAAAGTGACTTATCCAACCATTTCTCGACTGGGGTGACAAAAGCTTGATCTGCAACTTCTAATGCATCTGTACATAGTCGAAGGAGTTCTAAAGCCCCACTGCATCTTGAGAAGGTGACAAATGTCCTAATGCCAAGTGGCAAGATCACTTCTTTCACAAGAAACAATAATTCTGACACCTTAAGCTCGACTACTACAGAGTCTTTTCCGAATCCAAAAAGCAGGAAACATGCAGCCCATATGTGTTCAGAGTGATGGGATATTGATCCTCGACTAATGACAGCACGTGCCATGGCTTGTGCAACTCCAGTGGTTCCTCTCTTCCTTGCGTAAAGTTTGACAAGCTGGTTGAATTGAATGTAACCTTCCTTCATACAAGTTCGTCCAATATTAAATCTTATTAATAATGAAGATGCTTCTGCTTCTGATCTTCGAGCATATGATGATGTGAAGCCACAAGTTAAGGAATGCAGAATCTTTTTCCATAACCGGCGATGTTGGTGTTTCTCGGGTATTTTATGAGCCGCCAGTGCTAGAATATATACCGGAATCGGCGCAGGTGCAAACCAACCGCTTGCAAGGACCATTCTAGTTGCCAAACTCCTTGGTCCATCCGCATGGTCAAATATGGAAAAACAGACCTCAAAGAGTTGCAAAAGGAAATTATTTCTCCGTAGTGAGTGATTTTCCCTACCATTCCTCGTCGCATCCCTTGACGATATCGATATCCGATTTATGGTATCCAATAGCCTGCTCGGATTTATAGGAAACTCGGATAGTAATGCTCCCACAATAGCGAGACCAAGAGTTAACCGTCCAAGTTTTTCCTCGATAGCCCGTAGCGCATCTATTTCTGTAATCGAGAGATCCTTAATGCTTCCCTGCATTAAAGACATTGCCTCTACCTCTGACAGGTAAGAAAGTCTCAAGGGCTCGAGGTTCATTACACGAGAGAGTCGTGTGGCTATAATAACGTGGGTTTCCCCACCAAAACGGGGAAATAGATCCATTATGAGTTTGTGGTCCCACCAGTCCTTCTCATTCTCCAAATTATCAATCACCAACAGAAAAGGAATGTTTCGCATGAGCTCCTTTCGAACTCTGGCTATTGCTGCCTCTTCTTGTTCTTCAAAGCTCTTTGTCCGGCTTTTTTCCATGCAATTCTCCACCCCTACGTCGACTTCTAAGAATGACCAAAGGTTTAAATAATTCTGCCGAATGTATCTGCTTTCCCCTCCTATCCATAGAACCATTTTATACCTCTGATGGAATCTGTAAGCAAACTCAAGAAGTAGCTCTGTTTTCCCAATGCCCGAGTCTCCTGACACACAAGCAATTCCCTTGCCGTACACAACTTCGGTTGATCTCAATCTCCTTCCGTTCTTTCCAGTACTTTTTAGCTTTGGCGTATGTTGAGAAAATTCAGTGCTTTGCATTTCAATTTCCTTTTCTGATTCCTTCCATACAATTGGTTCTTTTCCCTTTCTCTTGCTACTTGCACTGTATCGGTCCCTTCGCATTTCATCTACCGAATTACTCCTACTCCAACCAATTGTCAAGTTCTTTCGTTTCGGTTTTGCCTTGAGTTCAAAATAGTCTCTCTCTGCATCTCCGCTGACATCACCAAAAAGCATGAATTCCAGCTCAGATAACTCCTTTTTTCGACCAATAAAATTCTCATTTCGAGGGAAAGGAAACTCCTCTTGCTCGGCCTTCTCTCTCCACTTAGTTACTCTATCTACAATGCTTCTCCTTCCTAACCTGAATGCCAAAAGAGTGACAGCTCTCAATATGCAGTCCCTCCATTTGCCCTCGTGAGCCTCTAGTTTCCACTCATCAACACGAGAAAGGGTGCTAACAGCGTCTTTCCATTCTTTCTCGAGTCCTCCGTATAGCAGCCAGAGCTCACCACCTTGTTTTTCCCACAGCTCTCCCCTTTTCTCAATTATATCTCTCACAAGGCAGTCATCTGGACCCAAATCAAAGTATACAGGAACCAAATTCTTCTTGCTCGAGAAGAACCGGAGCTCTTCAATGGTGTATGGATTTCTGAATGACTTTCTTGTCAAGATAACAACCCCAAATGTACTACCATCCATTGCCTTCTCAACAATGCTATGCTTTCGCGAATTCCTACACCGAGCTCTGTCTGATACAAAACAACTCAGCCCTTGAATTTCTAACTCTGCCCGAAGCCAATTAGTAAACTTAAGTAATAAAGGTTTGCGGCCATGGAAACCTATGTACACATCGCAACTCCTGAGTCTATTAGAAGAAAAAGAAGTCGGAGGAACCATAGTTTCAACCAATCTCCCAATCTTTTTGCTTTCACACCTATTTCTCGTGAAACCATCACGACCAATACTATAACTCGATAAAGGACTATTTGATATGCCTGTTGAAGTGGAAACATGATCGACCTTTTGGAAATCATTCGACGTACAAGATGCTGGAGCAGGACAAACATCATTTGAGGCAAATCTAATGTTCGTTAAAGATTCCACTTCTGGAGTATCCAATAACGTATTTGTACTGGCACCATGACATGGATTGCTCAAATGTGTGGATAACCGACCCGTTGGCGATCTTGGGGAGAAGAAGGGCGATTGATTTGCCGAAAAGAATGTGGAAGAGGACGACGAGAGATTCCTCAATGTTGTATTGGGTAAAGATCCGAATCTAGAACTATCTGCCTGAAGATCCATATTTACCCCCACTCGATTCCACGCAAGCTAAAATCCCATGCATTCTTGAAAATGAAAGCACATCTGAAATGGAGAAAAAAAAAGTACATTATTTGAACTAAAATGTAACTGAAATTATTCATAATTTGATTAGAACTGGGCAGTATATAATTAGAAAAAGAAGTTAAAACTCTTGCCTATTATGCTGTTGGATACATTTTGACTCACAGTGCCAGACCAACAAAGAATCAAATCAAACTCTTACATGAAGAAAATGTAAAGGAATAATGTGAAAAATCAAGAACAGTATAATTTCGGAAATCAATAAGCCGCAACAAAATTCAGTTACATATCAAAAGACTGCAGATTTAACGTGGACGAACTATATAATCAACCAACAAATGTGTATCCTACATATGCAGAGAACACAATGGTCATAACTTACAAGAGCTAAAAGAGAAAATTATCTGTCTGAATAAAGAACTTAAAATGAAAATTTCAAGTTTTATTCCTCTATGATTCATCTTAAACCATTAGAACTTACAATCATACAATAAGAAAGATGCTTATTCTTACATATATATATATATATATATTTCAAAAGATCTAACGGGAGCGTTAAAAATCTTGAAACTCAAAAGAATTTTAGATCTAAAATAACAATCCCAATTCAATAGAATAAATCTCAGTTTTGACAGTAATCAGATCTGAAGGACTTACTTAATCAAAACCAAGATTTTAATACAAATATTCAATCCTTTTCTCTGCAAATCCAGTAAAACACACTTCTTATCGACCCAAAATCCTAATTTTCAAAGCAACCCAAATTCTGAGTAGTGCCCACAAACTTCGTGAACCTGTCAAAAACAAATAAAAAATAAAAAATCAATGATTCAAACACTAACATATATAATATATAAACAGGTGTATGTATATATATGGGAGTGCTTGGTCATGAACATTACATAAATACAAGGAAAATCGACAAATGACGATGAAAAAAAGAATTTTTCAATGCTGGGAAGTGAAGTTCGAAAGTTTTTTAAAAAATTTAGAGAGAGAGAGAGCCCAGTTTCCAAAAAGTGAGGAAAAAAATTGAAAAATTATAAAATATAAGTATTACCTTATTTTGCAGAAAATCTAAAAGGGTTTTCAGACTCACAGTATTCATAATAGTAAAGACCATCAAAAAATCCTCTCTTTTTTCTCTCTCTTTCTTGTTTTTGAGTCCACCCACCCTTGTTCTGTCCCTCTAATTTTGCTATATGTACACCGGGAGGGGTACAATTACAAATAGCAGAACCCGTAAATGTAAATCCCATTAAATCCTACCTCTCTATCTATATGTGTGTACAGGTCTGATAAACTGAGAATAAGGGCTGCACCGTTGGAAGCCGGGGATATATCTGGGACCCAACAGGAAGGACTGATCTGACGAGGAATGGTGCTTCTGCCAAATCATATGGCTTTTAACAATGACTACTCCCACTCTCCCACTTCTCTGTGTCAACTTGAAAATGGAATAAAAAGTAAAGATTTATAAGAGTTGAATATGTTGCAATAGAAATTCAAAAATAGATTTACAACTGAATTTTGATGTCAATTTTATTTCAAATCCACTGTTGAACTGGCATATGGAAGATAAATGAAGATATTTATTTTTTGTTTGAACCCTATTTTTGACATAAAATACATTTTGGAATAGTGGATTGATTGAGGATGTGTGATTAAAAAATAAGTAAAATTTTTGAGTTTGTATGTTATATTATCTTTAACTTGTTCGATGAAGATTGTATCACAAGTCAAAATAATGTCTGGACTACCCAAATTGTTATTCCTTTTTCCTTAGTGTTTACCATTTTTTTTTCTTAATCAGTATGCAAAAACAATACTCCATTTTATAATAATGAATCAGGAGGATTTAATTGAAGAAATCATGGTTTGTTTGGTAATAATTATTTTACGATAATGAAATAATCTACCCTATATATAAATCATAAGCCTATTTTAGAATAAGCTTATCTTAAAAAAAATAAGAGAAGTCATGTCAAACGGACATATCGAGTTTTCTATCCTCAAGTAATCAATGATTTCGATGGTAACATCTCAAAGGACTGTTGAGTTGACTTATATGATACACAATTTGGATCTTTCAACATAAGTCCAAACTACTCTTTGGTACTCTCAGTAAGCACATGCCTCCACGTGATATCACTAAATGGATGACTCTGATCTATTCACACCCCTATGTTTTTTTGTTTTTTTTTTTTTGTTTTTATACCCAGAAATCTCAACTTACGCCGAACTATATATTGGACCACCCATCATCGGTGTCTCAACTCTGGGCGGAGGTTAATCGCGAGTTATGCCCAATCAAGTCAGGGTCCATGCAAGTTTTATACTCCTGACCCCAAGGGAGCCCTCCTGTGCCGGATTTACATCACCAAGCTGCTCCACCACATGGTTTGGGTATTACAACACTTGGCTGCTCTTTCCATGATTCGAACTCCCCACACTGGGGTTGCAAGCCCAGCCTTGCACTGTCTTTGCCATCTCGGATGTGCCCCGGGGCACCACACCTCCATGTTGCTATAGATGAAACTAGGGGATTAAATAGCCTTTACCACCCCCTCAAACACACACTAGTGAGTGTATGGAGATTTGAAGTGTGAGGGTGTTCTAGAGTCCTCATTCTATTAGAAATATAACGAGTAGATCCTTAAATCTATTTATTTTGGTGGCTGTAGTCCCATTTACTTTATTTGCATTTGAGTACATAATGGACGGTTATACGCTATCCTTGATTAAACCTCAAAACTCTACTAAAAAGATGATTAGTTTATTTTTTTATAAAAAAAATAAAAAATCCACCAACCTTTCAAGTTACCCCCAATATTTTGAATGGGTTCGGTTTTTCTTATGTTTTAATTCCTATTTTTGTTATTTATTTATTATTTGTTTAATCAAACATAAGGATAAAGTATTATTTCTAACGGAAACTTGACTTTTAATGTAAAATCATCTGCCAAGGATCCGAATATTACAAAAATGAAAGGTTGTGAGATTGAGGCTGCTAAAACATTAGATTGGGGATTTACTTGCTATATTTTCAATAAGTTAGGACCCTAGCTGTGATTTTTCCCAGGGTAGTGTTTGTGTGTGTGTGTGTGTGTGTGTGTGTGTGTGTGTTGGGGGTTGTGGGGGATTGGAGGATTGGGGTTCCTAAAGTTTGAAATCATATGAAAATGCAAATCTTACAATCAATCAAAGTTTTGCACATTGGCCTACAAACATTTAGACAACGTTGGAGAAATATTCTAAATGAACACTTTAACAAACTTTTTTTATTGTGTTTGGTAGCTGTTTAAAACGACAAATGAGTTTAATATTTTTTTTGTGGTCCTATAAGTATAACAATTAGATTTGCAAACCCTCAATTTCGAATCCTAAAAATATCACAAATCGAGTTTCAACATTTAAAATTTTGCAAATTACTTGGAACGGCCTCTTATTAATTTCAATCCAACATATAAATTACGCAATGTTGCTCAAAAATCAAAACAACAAAAATGCATATTATTATTAGAGAACTAACGATCAACTTTCTTTATTTCTCTTTCCAATAATTTGAACTAAATTTTTTTTTGATCTAATAAAATAAATATATCATAACTCTTTGTTAATACCACATGCTATTTCTTTTCCATTCATTCCATTTAGATTAGTCTTTCAAACATGACATAAATTTCCATACTTTTTACTGTAAAAGTTGACACTTGACGCCCTACTTAAAACAGATTATACCAACTAATCAACAATTGAGCTAATAAACTTGAAAATAAAAAGATTTTTTTTTTAAAAAAATGGATTAGAAACATTTATATATTTCCACCTGGAAAGTGGTCAAATTGGGTGGCTCTATTGCACGAGTTTTCATCACTCATGATGAGGCCCTTAATAAGGAAACATATCTAGGTCCTCCTTTGAAATATTTTACAAAATTAAGGTGCCAATACAAAATAAACAATACATTATGTACTTCTTTTCAATTTTTTTCTGGCTTTGTTTGCTACTTCGCTGAACTTTTGCAAAATATTATTTTAAAATAGCAACGAAGAGATTAAACAAAAGGGGCAACCAATTTACATCAAATTTTAGAAATGGAGCATTGGTCGTATTTCTTGGGCAAATTTTAGTTGCTTTTTACCTAAAAGAGAAACATTTTAAAATAGGAAAAACTAAGGGCATATTTTCTTTATCATTTTCAAGCCGTTTTCTATTTTCGATTTTCTAAAACAGTGAAAACGCGTTCTCTTTCCTATTTTCGAAAACGCGTTTTTGAAAACAAGTTAAAAATTTATAAAAAAAAAAAAAATGTCAAATTTGTCTTTTTGGATGTTTTCAGTTATAATCAAGTCAAAATTTTCAAAACGCATTTTGAGTGTTTTCAAAATGTCAAAAANTCGTTTTTGGTGTTTTCAGTTATAATTAAGTCAAACTTTTCATAACGCGTTTTGAGTGTTTTCAAAACAATTTTTCTAAATGTCAAAAAGAACATATTTTCAATAATTTCTAAATGAACATTCAAAATACAGAACTCAAAACATAAAATTGAAATACAAAAAGAACAACCCCTAAGTAATGTGAAGTGCCCACAATATGCAAGGTCTGATTATATGACTGCAAAATGAACCCATCCCATCTGATCGAGAGGATTTGTGTCAAGCCAAGGCCTAATAAAGTGCATAGTATGAAGTTAGTTACTTGAAATTCACAAGTTTTGCACGAGCCATCAGTGGTTAAATTCAACACATTTGACTGGATGGAGACTCGATGACGTGAAATTCAATTTCAGTACTGACGCTAAAAGTTAAATAGTATGAAGAAAACCAAAAGTTAAAATAATCACTAGTATCTGGTGGATATTGATTTTGAAACCCCCTTTTACTATTTGGAAGAGAATTTTTCTATTATTTCTCATAGTTATTAATAACACAATAAAAGCAAAAACAAATAGACGAGTATAAAATGAAAATTCATTATGGAAGAAAATATTTGTCAACTAACATCACAATATGTAGAAAGTGATATAACATTTTAAAAATGAATTAGCCAATTTCTCATGTTTAGGTTTGAGAGTCGGGTGGGGTCCGAGTATTTCAGTACATGGAATCATCTCATTACTTTGGGTATTTCGTAAATGAATCCAAACTCAAACCAGAACTATCAATTTTGGTTCGAATTCGATTCTACCCATTATATTTTTGTTCAAAATTCGTGACTTGATTATACAAATTATTATTTTTTCAATATCAGAAAGAAATAATAAAAAAAAAATACGTCACCAAAATATATTCCAACACTTTCTTAATTCACTACAAATATGTTACAAAATAGCATCCAATAACTAGATAATAACATCCAATTTTGACTTTGGCCCCGAGTTAGGCGCCTCAAGAAGAATTCAAGAATCAACCCGAATTCGATGGTCAGTTCTCGATTTCAGTTCCTCATTTATTTGGTTTTTTTAACAAAATCAAAACTTCCAATTTAGCTTCGACTTCGATATTCTTCCATTTGAGAGGTTTGATTTTAGTTAAAATATCCATCCCTACTCATATTACATGGAATGATGCAAACAAATAGACATTCAGCCAAAAGCCAAAAGTAATAAGCTATGAAAACTTGAAGGGCACCTATGAACTGACCTCGCACCATCCAATGGGGATCAATCAGATTCCAACTTTTAATGAAAGGGACCAATGTACGTCAACCAGTGTCTACGTTTCTTGAAATTTAGGATTTTGGTCGGCTTCTATGGAGGTGTGTTTCACGTAACGCGACAAGCTTCAATAATAGAGATATGTATGAAATTTCAACGTTATCCCAGTAGTCAGTAGATAGGTTTAGGTGTCGGGTCCGATTTTGACAAGAATCAAATCCCATCGAGTATTAATAAGAATTTTACCCATGATGATAATCCTTGAGTTCTATCTATAGTGATTGGTTCTGATTCAATGTAGTCTTAATTTTATTTACATTTTACACAAAAAAATGTGTTTAATATTTCTATAAATTTTCTTATCCACTTTCATAAATTTTTGGTTTAACGAACGAATGTGTCGATAGTTATGAATACTTACAATTTTGTGCAATTTTTTTTTTTAACTTAATAGTTAATTTAATATTAAAATTATTTAAAAAAATATTGTAAATCAAATTAAAACTCTATCGTGTTACTAAAACCAATGAACTCAATCAGAACCACTCGATTCTATAGGCTAAAGAGGATTTTGATTAGGAATATTGTTTGTGCAAATTGGAAAGAAATCTATTTGATCTTATTTTCATTTGTTAAAATTGCAAAATTTAAGCACGTTTGACAAATATTTGTTATTTTGTTCAACATATAAGATATATATTTTTACATTATAACACTCACATTCCGATTGATCTCCATATCATTTGTATTTTTGATAAAAAGTTAGAGATGATTAAATCAACATATTCTGGTTGATCTCCATATCATTTGTATCTTTGGTAGAAACTAGAAAGTCAAAGAGATGCTTAAATCAACTATTAAAATAACTTGCAACTGTTTACGATTAACTTACAAGAACTTTGGAAATGACATTAGGTAGTTGTTTTGGTTTAACTAAAAATGAGGTAAAATCATACTGGACTTTACAACTCGATTTTGAGCTGATCTTGTCGAGTAACTCCTAACTTTGCACGACTCTTATTTTAAGTACGCTGATACATTTTGACATTCGTAAAGGAAACATTACATAAACAATTAGCACTACACTAGTGCTCTTTAATCTAGCCAACGTGACGACTCATTTCACAATGGGATAATTAGGTCCAGTAATACGCTAAAAACCTCCCCAACCCTGAAAGCCTTGGAAAGCCCCAAATCAGAACCCAGAAGTCCGGCAAAAACTTCTACCACCAGATATTTTAATCTTAGTTCATAGCCATCTCTGTTGCTTGATCTGGCTCATCTCTATTGTTTGTTCTTGCACTCATTTTCCTCGTCGTCGCAGGAGTGGTGGCTGCCAATTCCTTGTCAAGAATCTCTCCATCTTCATCACCTATACCGAAATCATCTTCCCAGAAAGTTGCTCCATCGTCGAAGGAAAGTAAGGCCTCCCGACTGTGCACTCCCAAGTTCCTCGCCAGTGCCTGTACCTACCTAAATCATTGTCCCCAACGCCGACATCGAAATCCTTGAGCCCTAAATCTCTAGCAGGGTCCCCTAAGGATGAGCCCTAATCTCCTTCCAAGCCCAGCAACGAAGCCGATTATCCTACACCCACCACCAGCAATTACAGTCATCTTGATGCTTTAAGACCCCACTGGCATTATTGTAGAAGGGATGCCATTGTTGCGATAATGGGTATAATGGTTCATCTAGCATTTTGCATCAGAGTACTACAATGGTTGCATAATATGTTTAGTGGATTTGATACTCAACATGTTTTTATAAGAAAAATCAATAAAATGATTTCATAGATTCTTCACCCCCTTGAAAAGAGACCAATATTAGATATTCTATGTCTTGTCTTTTTGGTTGAGTGTATTTTATGCTTGATCTTAAGTATTCATTTTCCGTGAATGATACATGTTCAATTCCCTTTGTGTTTGTCCTTTTGTATCTACCGCACTATCACAATTCCCTCCTCTATGACTATATGTTCCCAAATCTGCATATGTTGTGCTTCTCACTGTAGAATAGAGTAAGTGCATATTCAAGTTTTGTGTTGTCAGATTTTTCAAAACAATGTGACCGTGATAATACAATGTGGGGTTGGATTGTTGATGTTTGGTGTTCGGAATGTCAGATCTGTTTACTTGAATATGTTTCTATCGAAACTTTTATTGTAATTTTTCGGTATATCATTTTTCTCTTCACCATAGCTGTTTTTGTGCAATTACTAGATTACTAATTGGTGAATGTGGATGGATTTGTATATCTGAGATGTAGGAAAATTTGCGTATTTATACCACAGAACTTGATATTTCCTCAAAATTGATTTGCATCAACCATAATGAGCTGGATATGCATCTCTATGTGTTTTGTCATGTTTTATTTTTCTCATGTTCTAAAAGTTATGCAATAAAAAAGTTTGATGAGAGCATGTTAGAGAATCAGATAATATAAGAGCACGTTAATGTCACTTTTTTAGCGTTTGTCACTTTTTTCTATCACTTTTTTTTAATTGTTTGTTACTTTTTTTCTGTCACTTTTTTAGTCACAAATATCATTTTGTAATAAAAACGACATTGTATTTCACTTCACTTTTTAATGAAAATGATATTATATGTCATTTTTTTAATTAAAAAAATGGTCCTCTTTTGTAAGGTCCTCTTCAAATTTTTGTCTGAGATCCTGTTAGCCAAATACTGTAGTTATTTTCTCTAACAATTTTGCAATTGGATTTATTTATTCTCATTGATCCTCTTGACTTATGCAGCTGGAGGGTTCTTCGAGTTCAGAAGCCTTCTGGCAGTGTGGAGTTGGAATCCCCCTCTGATAAAATGGTCCCCATAACTTCTCTTTCAGTTTCAAATAATGATTGGCGGGAGGATTTATGGTCATTTGAATCTCGAGAAGAGGATGGTGATGGTGACATAGATCTGGAGGAGTTGGGTAGGGCACTTTCTGAAGCTGCAAGTGTTACTTCCGTTTCCAAAAAACAAAACTGTGATGCTGCATCTACTGGGAAGCGTCTACCTGTAGGTGTTTATGTCACTTTTTTAAAATTGGCATGAAAGGGTTCTAAATAAAAGAGGTCTTTAAATAAGTATCTCACTGAAAAAAA
>CAIGRN010087668.1:0-18368 GCA_903798345.1 Fraxinus anomala | reverse complement strand
GACCAGGGGTCGAATCCCCAACAAAGGCATTATGTCAAATTGTGACCAAAGTGTATTATGCTATCCCTTTTTTCTAACATTGAACAATTGCTCCACTAATCTGCTACAATTTTGAAGGGAAACAACATCAAAATGGCTCAACCATCTAGTTGCTATGGAGTGGAGAAAAATAACAATGTAGAAATTACATTTTTCACAAAGTCATAACGCCAAAACAAGAGCACATGCAAATGCTCTTTTTATGAACACAGAAAATGGATTCTTCTGAAAAGACAGAGCACAACACCCAAGTGTATTCATCACAAAACACAAATACAACAAATAAATGTAGCAGAAGAAAAATAACATACGAACAAAGAGAAAATGGGGGGGGGAGGGCTAAACTTAATAAGCACAACTAATACATACTTCATTTTACAACAAAAGGCAAGGAACAAAACCAGAAAAGCCACATACGAAATATCAGAAACGGAAAAATGTCAAAACCAAAAAGGAACAAAAAATAAAACGTACACATGAGAGCAAAACTGAATAAATTAATGTTACTTTGGTTTTATAAGATTTTTTCTTCTTTGAAGATGGTTCTTCATCAATATTTTTTTTCATCTTCGACCCACTTTCTCCTGCTATTGTAGAAATAAGAGTCGGAGTTAGATATTGAAGTCGGCGTCGAAGTGAATAAGTGGGAATCAGACTCCAATTTCTGAATTTTGATCAGAACATGTTAGGGTTTCGACTATTTGGGGTTTTTAGGGTTGGTGTTTAAAATCTCCACGAAATGAAAAGGAGAAGACTGAAGATGAACGGAGATGGAGAATTACGAAGACGAAATCGACAGAAAATTATCGAAAACAGCCTCTGAATGTGGGGAGCGTTTTCTCATAGATGAGGAAATGGCATTTGAATGTTGGGAGCGTTTCTAAGGATGAGAGTGGTTTCTATCGGGTTAGTTCAAGGGGTTAGAGTTTTAGTTAATATTTAGGACGTAAATATTACTGTATTAAAATGTTTAATTAGTTTAAAAGGTATAAATCAAAATACTTACTTTTGTAGGGTATACAGCCTAATTTCCTCTTAACGATAACCCTTGCTTGACATTTGGGAAAGCTTGTTTACTAGTTACTCTCAGAATCACATGTGAGCATATAAAGAGGGCTTTGTGCCTTACCTGAAAAGTCACGCAGGTTGCAAGTAATGCAGGCTGCTTTAGTTTTTATGGTTGTGCAATTAATGCTTGTCGATTGTCATTTGTAGAGTGGATTAGGGTTTTATAATTACGCTTCTTGGAACATCTTTAATGCAATAACATGAATTGTTTTCAATGAAACAAGCTAAATAGCATGATCCTTCGTCTTTTTTCTTGCCATATGAGCATTTTGGGGGTGATGTGACACTTTTTGCTGGAATTCACCAAGATGCTCTTAAGTATTGACTAATAAACGGTTTTCCTATAAAGATTTTAATTTATAAGAATTGTATTTTGGTAAGCTTTTATAATGACTTTTAGAAAATTAATTGTAAGATTAAACTTGTATAATCTCTTAAAGCCAACTTAGCAAAAGAGCCTTGTGTATTTCCTTTATTAGTTGAGAGTAGGTGGTAGCTAGCAAAGTGTAGTTTTGTATTGATCTCGAGCACCGAATTTTGGAGTTAGCTAGACTTTACAAAGTGATATGTGTTCATCAAGAGTATAACTTTGGTATTTGATAAATATTAAACCATTGGAGTGTTTAATTTTCAAAATGGCTTCAAGTAAAGTAATAGATTTTCAAGTTATGGTTCACAAGAGTGGCAATCTTAATAAGACTTGGTTGGTTATTAAATTTTTATTGTTATAGGCTAAAATCTTGATTAAATTATAACTTGCAAAATGTAACTTTTGGGAAAAACTGATTAATAAGTGTATTCAATTGCATCCATACAATTATTATCCTATTACCAAAAAAAAAAAAAACTAGCAACAATGACAACAACAAGAACAATGACTTGAAATCCATAGTTGTAAACAAGAACAAGGTAGAAATAATCATAAAAGTACAAATCTTTGTAAAGAAGAACAAATTCATGAATTGAACAATAGGTACTGTAGAAATGTTAGATTATTCGTGTCCTAAAGTTTATTTTACAGACATAAATTCTATCAAATAATTTAAAGATGCTTAAATGTAGAATTATTTATAAATGATTTGAAATCAGGAAATCAAGTTTTAGCAGATCAAAAGCAGGCCTTCTGGTTACTTATATACTAGTTTACGTTTAGTTTTGCTGCCATTTTCTTCAAGAAATTCATCTGAGGATTTTTCTTGATCGTCGAAAAGAACATTAGATTTTGGAAAATATTTGTCGTTTTTCAGGTTATTTTTTGTGCCATTTTCTTCAAGATATTCATCTGAATTTTCTTGAATCTCAAAAAACCCATCAAAATTTGGCATAAATTTGGTGTTCTTGAAGTTATTTTCAGCGCCATAAGCCCGAAATATTTGGTCCTGAATCATCTCTTGAGACAGTCCCCATGCACGCAGTTCTTCCAATTTGTGATGCAGAGCCAGACTGTATTCTCCATTGCAACCTAATTGCAAAACTTTGTATTCACAATTTTGAGGATTTTTTAGACCCTCGAATTGCTCGACAGTCCAGTCGAACCATTTCATGAGGAACAGAAGAATGGTTAATCCATGGGAAACAATTATCAGATTCAGTTCATCCGAAGGGTCGTTGTTTAGCCTGTTCGTTTCCATTTCCCTCCATAAAGTTTCAATAAAACCTGGATGTGAAAATCTTTTAACATTAGCGCATGCATGTGGATTGTGGATATGCATCTGTAAGTACTGTTTACGTTTTCAGATAAAGCGGTTCAGCTCCAACATAGTATTACAATAACGAATTATGTAACATTACATTTAAGTGAATCTATCAATTAATATCATGCAGTTGACATCCAAAATGCTGTCGTACCAAAACATACATATTGATATTCTAGATTCAAGTCTCCCAACCGTCATTTATGAAAATTGTGCATATGTTAAGTTTTAATTAAGAAATGATTCAAACGTCATCAATAGATAAAACTTTTAGATGAGTCAATTCAACGAGAAAATGAATAAAATATGTTTTTTTTTTAAATCTTACGGATGAAAAGTGAGGAACTTACTGGAAACCCTGTCATAAACATCGGCGCTGGATTCCCCGTCGGGCACCCGGTAGAAGAATTTCCCGTATCTGTTTCTGGTTCGTTTTATCTTCTTCCTCTTCTCCAGCTCCTGGAAATTCCCAAAATGCTGTTCTCTCAGCTTGCATTCTTCCTTCAATCCAATCACTTTATCCTCTGGAAATTTCTCTCCGATTATCCTTTCCAGTGTCTGCTTTGTGCGCTGAGAAGGGGATACATAAAACAAAACCTTCCAGTTTTCATTTTCTGATACCACTTTCTTGATCTTGGAACCAACGTTTTGAGCCTGCTCAATCCCCTTACTGCTTAATTTAATTTTGTAATTAGGCACATACTCAAGGACTTCTTCATCTTGATTTCCTTCACTCTCCCCATGGCGAACCAGTATTATGCGCTTCGGCATATATTTCTGCGTGTTTTTCATTCTATCTGAAGCAAAAAAAGAATTCATGCTTGCAAATATAGAATATAAATGCAAAAATTCTTCTTGGTATGTATATATTTTGTGTGTATATATGAGTTGATTTGATGGGAGTTCATTAACGATCGAGCATGCATATTTATATGTGAAGATCCAGAGTTCCTCAACGCGGCATGCAATTTGACCATCTCACTACTTGTGGAACTGTTTCCTCACTTTTTCATTTTGATTAAATTGTTTTACGGTTTGTTGAACATTTGAAATTTCGATTGAACAACGACGTCACATTAGTTACTTCGAAGTTTAATGGTACGTTTGAAGAAGAAACAAAAAAGCATTTTGCACGCAGCACGCGCTGTCTTCTTTTGTTTCATGCTAGAAAGATTGTAAAAATTACATTCTTTTAGCGAATAATTGAAAGGGAAAGGTTTTCCTTTTTTATGAAACCCGAAAGAGAAAGTTTTACTTGTATAATTTTGTATAGAATGGTAGTGGGCGTTTGATTAGCACGTGATAGTAGTGTTAAAGTGAATTGGACTATTTAAATTCGATTTGGATTAACTCTTTACGAACTAGATCGTAAGGTGATCCGTCTCTGAAAGTAATTGGTTCAGACTCCTAATCCAAGTCCAAAGGCCAACATTGGAGAAAATAATAAAGAGTAATTACTCTACAAAGACGGTCCTATAGTACGACTCAACAAGTCTTGCGAGTTGAGACGAGCCTAACAATAAATGAAGACTCTTGAGCTTGTTTTGGGTTAGCCCAAGTCCTAGTATGGACTTTCTTGGACCTTTCTTAAAATCAATCATACTTGTGTGATGTTCATGACACCATTAATTTCAATACCATATGGAATCAACTCTTAAATTGGCAAAAATTACGGTAGAAGATCGAATTCAAGAAGATATGAACAACATGGAGCTTGAAAAATACACCACGAATTGTGAAGATGAGCCACCTTCAATTTTTACAGGGATAGAAAACATATAATTAGGGTAGGTATAAACAACTTCGTTCCGATTGCACGAGATTATACATGGGATGCACTTGGGGGTATATACATGAAGATATTGACGAGGGGTGTGATTTTCTATCGCTTATTTTGGAGATATTTTAATTTTTTGTAAATAATTATATGATTTTTGCTTTATCATAAACTCTTAAATTGTCATAAAGAAGAAGAACATATTCATGAATATTATACACTCAACTGCTTACATAAAAATATAAGAAATTACAACTCTTTGGTCGAATGAATATTCTCATGCCCGTAAAAAATGGTGTGGTCAAATAAATTCTAATTAATTTGAAGTCATAACGGTCTAATGAAATTTCTTTTTCTGATCTCAATATGAAAAGGAGAAAAATTTGACGCGTTTGACAGTTGACTTGGGAGACTCATAAGTAAAGAAGGACGACTCTTGACTTGTTATGCAACCATTAGACAACAAAAGAAATGTCTGTATTTTGGTTCCTTGGACTTGTTCCTGTTACCGTATACCATGGTTACACATATAGTCCACGTACGGTAGGAATTTTAATTTTAATTTAAGACCACGTATTTTATCGAATTCATAATTTTTCAACTACATATTTCATCAATTTTCATCAAAATTTATTAAAAATCTAATTTTAATCCTTATCAAACGAGGCATAATCATTTTTTTATCGGTAAATGTAGAACTATATTGATCAAAGTTTTGTTTATGTACTGTATTATATAATCTTACAGTTCTATGTATGTTCGACGTTGCTTGGCTATGTAAACCACTACTAGAAATTCTCGTCAAATACCAAATTTGTGTACGGAACTTTGAATTATATTAGACTTCCTTTCAGAAAAAAAATATGAATTACGTAAAATTAACATGACTTTTTATGCTTATTAAGTATATGATAAAGAATAAGGCTTGATTCATTATTGTAATAATTGATATCTAGAGAAATAATCAATTCTTTTAGTGACTTATGAAAAGAATATTTATACTCGTCTATACAAAATTAAACTAGTTAAATTTTATATAAAATCAATAGAGATAACTAAATCTAACAAAAAATATTTTTGGAGTCCAAAATGCAAGACAATATTTGGATTGTTCTAAATTAGAGCGAAAAGCAAAGAAAATAGAGACGGTCAATAAATTTATGTGTATCTTATTGAAAATCAAAATCTTATGTTTATACGTAAGATTTAGGATAGTAGGAGTACAATAATCATTCACATATTATAATTAATTTATTATTCCTCTTGAATGATTAATTACACAACAACGACCTCATTAACAACAAAAACCATATTAAAAAAGATTGAATATGTAACATCAACATTTTTTTTGTCCAAAAGAGTGAATATATATAAAGTATACCAAATATATTTTTAATAATTTGAAGTTTTGAACTGATTTTATAGTTGACTAAAAAATGGAAAAGATTCAAGTGAAACTATACAGGCAAGTTTAATTACACTGACAAGAACATGATATGGACTTTTACTGACGGTACCATGATGCTGTACCTTTTTTTTTTTTTTCCTTTTTTAATAAAACCACTCTTAACTGACATAATTTAATTAATACTAGTGGAGCATGCACGTGTTGGAGTTTAATTGGCTACGTATTAGCGTGGAGCATGTGCTAATTCAAATGTTTAGAATAAATTGAAAATTGGCTAATCCTAATAGAAAATTTTAGCACAGAATTAGTAAGAAAATTCACTTCTACACAAGAAATTTACCTATCAAGTACAATTCGATGCTAAACAATCTTTAGCAGTCCTACGAGAAACTGAAAATCCACCATGGGTACTAGTGTCAGAAGTAGTAAGAGTCTTGCAGAATATGTGGGAGGTCAATTTTGCTGATTAAGAATAAAATTTAAAAAACAATATTTTAAAAGAAAAATATTTGAAAGTAATAACACATTCAATAAAAATAATCATTTAACCTCAACTGCTTACAAGTATTTGTATATCAAGAATCCTACAAAAGATCGGGAGAGGGAAATGAAAATTGGACATATCCCTTGAAGCAACTTGCTCCAAATGGTCTTGAGGGAAATATACCACTAAATTCGTTTTTTTTGGACAAGGTTTTGAGATATGTTACTTTTATAGCATCAATAAAACATTTCATAATGATGTGTACATTCAATGTTTATTAGTATACAATAAAAATCATAAATATTATATCAACACAACATGTATGCTTATATCATGTTCAATCACCAGTCTTGCTCTAACCAACTACAAAACAAATGGAAACAAAAATATTTACAAAGGCTGTAGACTTTCAAAGTATGAAAAACTTGTGATAGGAAAATGTACGAAAAAAGCTAAGCCACCTTATTCCCATATGTATATAGTAGGATTATATTGATTTAGTTTAGTTGGCTACATAATAGCATTGATTGATTTTTGGTTATTTTTGGAGACATCAATAAGTAAAAAAAATTCTTCCTCATATGAAGCAAACAACAAAGAGTGGGGTTATATGAGAAGTGAAAAACATACAGGTGAAAATGTTATTGTTACTTAAAAAAAAAATTATCTCCGTGTGGCACGGAGACAGACATGGTGTCTCCGTGCCACACGGATACACTATGCAGCACACGAAGGCATGGAGACAGTGTCTCCATCCTAGATGGAGACAGTGCGTGTCTCTATGCTAGATGGAGACACACGTCGTGTCTCCATGCCGTCCGTGTTTCCATCTAGCATGGAGAGACATGCCGCGTCTCCATCCTACATGGAGACACGCTAGCATGGTGCTAGATGGAGACACAACGCATGGAGACAGCGTGTGTCTCCATACTACATGGAGACACGGTGTCTACCAAAGTTGGGAAACATTTAACAGTTAGATACCAAGATGCATCTAATAAATTTGGGGAGCCAAGGTTGGAAAAACAAAATTTAAACGGGATATCAGTGAGCTATCGACAGGAAAAAAAATGAAACTCAAAATATTAACTCATCCCAACCCCAAATAAATATTGCCTTGATTCCCAAGTTTCTATATCCATAGATATGGAATAATAGACAAAATTCAATGAACTATTCCACTAAGGACCAAAGTTACAAAGTCTGGATAATTTATATCAAAGACGTCTCAAAATTCCAAAAGAAAGGCAGTTACAATTCTGTCAATCAATGCCTAATATCACGAGTACCAAAAGGTGCAGCGAAACTTGATTCTCCAATTAATCTAAGAATCACTTTGCATCTAAAATTCTCAATTTCATAAAAATTCAAACCCAGGATTCTTCACACCTTTCATCACAAATTCAAATTATCCACGCCTACAACCCTAACCGTGTAACGTAAAAAAGCATCTTCTTAGGGCTCATTTGAAAGATACAATTAATTTAAAGGGAAAACAGCATAGCAAGCATGTAAAAAAAAATCTTCTTAAGGCTCATTCGAAAGATACAATCAGTTTAAACGGAAACCACAAAGCAAGCATAGGAAAGGAGAACGAAATATTTTGGTTAATACAAGATCTTGAAAACAAATTGCATAGGCACACAATCTCAAGCTTCAGTTAGACTCAATCCATGAAAGCGCACCCAGATCTAGAAAACTAAATAGCAAAGTTACTAAAATTACTTTTAAGTAGTCTTTAATTTTCAATATGTTTGGATAAGTAACTCATAATTACTTATAAGTGCAAGAAGTTACTAGTTTTGCCAACAAAAAAGTTTCATTCAAAATAAGTTACTTAATATCAACCTTGACCAACAGAAGAATTTATTTTCTAAAAACCTACTGATTCAATTGTAACTAAACCTTTTAGCAAAAGCCAAACATGCACTAAGAGGGGCAAAATCATTGTGTTGATTGTGGATTTTCTACCTAGGGTAGTGTAGAGGCACCATCTGCTGATTGTGTTGATTGTGGGTTTTCTACCTGTGTCCGCGCACCGTGTCTTCGTTCAGAACGGAGAAATATTTTTAAAATTTTTTTTTTACAGTGGATTTTCACTAACCACTCAACTACCCACCCAAACATTCACTCTTTCAATTTTTTTTATTTTTATTTTTATTTTTGAGAGTGGATTTTCACTAACCACTCAACTACCCACCCAAACATTCACTCTTTCAATTTTCAACTAATTCATTCTCGTCTACAATCATCAATTCAATTCACAACATTCATCAATCCCCAATTCAAAAGAAAGAGGACAGATTTTACTGACCGGTAATTTTAAGACTCAACAAACGCAATCAAACATAAGTATTCCAGGCTTACAAT
The DNA here is from genome assembly GCA_903798345.1 of Fraxinus anomala. NCBI lineage: Eukaryota > Viridiplantae > Streptophyta > Magnoliopsida > Lamiales > Oleaceae > Fraxinus > Fraxinus anomala. Next base: position 9,528 of record CAIGRN010087668.1, on the reverse strand, counting down.
AAAAAAAAAATCGACGATAATAAATCAAGTGCAACCAACGCTAAAAGAATTCCAAAATAGAAATTATGCACGAGAACCCATCTTTAGACATCTTCAATCCAGCCAGAACACCTACAGAACTTTACTGTGAAATGGAAAAAGCAAAAAGAGGCGTGAAAGAAGGATAATAAACATGGCAAACAAAAAATAAATCTACCAAATGATATAATAAATCGACTCCTACCAAGAATTCCTTCAGAAAGCATTACTGACAGTGTCTTCGTGCGATATGGAGACTGTCGGTGTTCCTTGCCCGTAAATTTAAGACAAAAAGAACATACCTTTCAAATGTCGACGACATGTAGGGCAAAGGCAGTGGCGAACGAAATTAAGAGCAATTAGGGCGGACTGCTTAAGCCCGAGAAATCTAGAGAATGAAAATAAATGGGGAAATGTTTAAATGACATCGTTTTGGTGGACAATTGGATAATACGACACCTGGCAAAAAAAATGGCTCTTTTATATAGTTAGGAAAAAACTTAAAACATAATTACAATAAAAAATAAACATGAGTTAATAACAAAATCAAAACATCACACACTAAAAATAAATATAGACAATGTTTGAGGCCCTTTTTTTTTTGGGATGAAAATACATTTTGGAATAGTATTCTAATGGAGATTGTGTAATTAAAAAAAAAGGTTTTGAATTTACGTATAATATTATTTTATTAAAAAACGCGTGATTAAAAATAATAGAAATAAAAATATATTTTGGAATAATGGAAAACAAATAAGGGCATAATAAGCCTATTCTCGTATCTAGATATTATATTTTTTTAGCAACTAAAGGTGGCATGCTTTACTAATAATGAGAGAAAAAAACATAATAAAAATTTAGAGCACTCTCAACAATGTTCTCTATTGAAATATCATCTTCAAGAATGAAGCGGTGGAAGAGTATGTGGCGCTTTGTGGGGGAGAAAGTTGGTCGTTAAATTACAAGGGTTCGGCTCATCTCGTTAGACTCATTATTTTGACCCTCATTTATGAGATCGTATTAAAGAGAAGTACAATAAATTAAATTATGTTGTGTCGATTCAACTACGAATCAAGGAGAAGCCACAATCTGGGAGGAGGGCCCATCTAATTTAGATCAAAGAAGCTGCCCTTCTTCCTTTGTCGTACACAGGGGGTGTCAATCAAGGTAAATACTTAATGTTACAATTAATTTAATCCAAATTAGGGATTGGACACGGGAAAATGAAACTTTGATAATCTGGATGCTATCTAAGTGAGAGTTGCAAGGGCGGATGTAGGCGGTGACATGGGTCATGTGACCCTCCAACTTCTGGTTTCAGTCTTTATTTTTTTATCATCATTAAATTTTTTATATTTTTGTTTTAATTTTTGAAGTCATTGCGGGATACCAAATGAAATCGAAATATTGCATTCTTAATACAATTTCGAAGTACTACAACCTAGTATTCTATGTCGTTATTGATGTGCGAAACGGTCAACCGTGGCAAATGTTACAGTTCATCAAAGCAGACCGTTCCAAACTATTATTTCGAGACTTTAGATAATATGTTAACTTTAAAAATTCTCCGACGATCGTATGCTAGTCGACTGCACAAATCGCCTACATTATCTCGAAACTCGTTTCGAGAACTATATCATAGACATACAAATGGTCTAAACATATATTGAAAATAATTAAAGATGCATCAAACGTGCCTTTTAAAAAGATATTTCAATTTGTCTTCTTTAAAAATTTCAATTATTTCATTAACATTTATTATTTTTACACAACAAATTTTTCAATTTAATTTACATCATTTTATTAGATAATTTTACATGGGATAAGATGTCAAAATTTTACATCCAACAAAAGTCATACCCCATGTGAATTTTCGAATGTAAAATTCGAATGTAAATTTACATTGGGTATATTTTTATGAATGTAAAATTCCTTCAATTTTTTGCAAGTTTGACTACTTTCTTAACTCGAAATACCATCAATTTTACGTATCTAGAAATAAGTTCAATCACACCCAACTTTAAGTCTTGGAGATTTACTCTCTATGGCCAAATCGATGTCAATTTTTACGGTGACGACTAGATAGATAAATAAAGGCCTTATGTTTCATCTTTCGAGTTTAGAGATCTCGATTCTCGGCTATAGCCTTGCCTTGAGGCAAGATAGCATATTTTAGTGACTATGTTTGTAGGTGAGATAAATCTCACCATTGTTGAATAATGAATAATTGTGTAACGTGGCATGTGCAAGGCAATGTGGTGGGCTTCTGCAAAGCCACGCAAGAGTGAAGAGACGCGTGTACTAAGCGAAAGGACACCTATGTGAAAAAAAGAAGAAGAGTAATCCTCTTCTTAGCCATCGTACGTAATATCTCATGTGTAGCGGCAGATCCAACGGCGCCCGGGCTGGATTCGCTGACAATTTATTTATTTATTATTATTTTTTTACTTTTTTTTGGGGACCAATGTATTTATTTGTTTGGATATTGGATATGTAACTGTGATTTCCTTTCAGTTCAGTTGGTTAAAATATCATACCTGGAAGTCTTGGGTTCAACTTTCCAACTATAGCAATCCTTTCAAAATTATTTTAGTTTAATATTTTTCACCATTTTGGAGCATATATGCATTATAAAAATTGGTGCAATTGGAAGATTTGAACAAATGATCACCACTGTAATTATGAAACACTTGATCACTGTGACATTTGGTACATGTTGACATTTAATGTAACAAAATTCTATAGATTCTTTTATTAAGTAATAAGTAATAGATATATTCCCTTTTTGTTTTTTTAAAAAAATTTAACTAAAATTCAACCTCATAATGAGATTATTAAAATAGTCATTTTTTTTCTATTAGTGAAATTATTAGCAAATCGAACCAAGAAAGTAAATAATTGAACTCGTTTTCAAATTTCAAATTGTTACTCGATAAACATTATTAAACTGGTAGATAATGTACATCCACAATTACAATTCGAACTAAGATATAAGTAATTTGAGTTATCATCAACGACAGTTCGTGCTCACTCAAAATCCTGGATTCGCCACTGCTCATGTGTCATGATTTCAAAACATAATTTTTTTAAATTAAAAGTCACCAAACGAAATAATTGTTACTTATTAATTGATTAGAATTTAAAAATAAATATTAAATAAAATAACACATCATATTAAATAATTATGAATCAATTAAAATTTAAATAGTTTTGAATTAAGTTAAAATCTATTAATATTAAAATATTAAATAAAGATATAGATGGAAAAAAGTATTTTGAGCTTGTTTGACAATCATTATTGTATCGAAGAAAAAAGAGTTTTGAATAGTGATTTTTAAAAGAATGTGTAGTAAAAAAGTAGGAAAAAAATTTCAGTATACGTATATTATATTTCATTGTATGAATATATGATTGAAAATGACTTTGTAACAAATCATAAATTAAATTAATGAGCATGGCATTTTATAAATTTTTATAAAGTGTGAACAATGATAAAATGGAGTTAAAATTAAAATTCTTATATTTGGTGTATTGTTGTAACACTGTCCATTACACTATCTTTGCACTATATTTGACGTATCATTGGTAAAGCTTTGTTTATTTGTCTAGGGTGCCTTCGAGCACTTGGATTATACAAATATTGGAGATTTATTCATAAGAGTAAGGGACATAAATAAAATATCAATCAGCTCCTTCCTGCATCGACTGGACTTGACAATTTAAATTGTAAACTGATCAAATTATTTGTTTAATTTTTTGAATCTTTAAATGTAGTTTTATGTGAAGAACGTCGACAAAATTCTTACGTCTCTTGTAACCAGCTGGAGCCTTCTTCTTGCTTCGGAAAGGTTCTACTGTCTCATAAATACTGCAGTTCTCACTCGTATCCATTTAGTTCTGAGAAAGAAATTATGGAAGGCAGAAGAAACACAATACATGTTCTAATGTTGCCATGGCTAGCCCATGGACACATTTCACCATTTCTAGAACTAGCCAAAAGACTTGTATACAGAAATTTCCATATCCATTTGTGTTCAACTGCTGTAAATCTCACTTCAGTCAAGAAAAAAATCCCAGAAAAATTCACTGACACAATCCAACTCGTTGAGCTAACTCTTCCTTCTACCCCTGAACTACCTCCACCTTACCATACAACGAATGGCCTACCACCCCACCTCATGACAACCCTCAAAAAAGCCTTTGAGGAATCAAGCCCTAACTTTTCTAACGTTCTTGATACTGTAAAACCCCAAATCGTTATTTACGACTATAATCAGCCGTGGGTGGCAGAACTGGCTTCTTGCCGTGGAATCCCGGCGGTGCAGTTTGTCACAGCCTGTGCAACAATCACTTGTTTTAATCTTTTCATCTATCAAAAACCAGATGAAGCATTTCCGTTTCCAGAGATTAATCTGAGGCAGTTCGAGAGAAAAAAGATTCAAGAATTAGGGGAGTCACGAGTGGGCAATGTTAAAGAGAGTGATCGGATTGTTGCTGCTCTGACAAAATCAAAAAACATTGTTCTTGTCAAAACTTCTCGAGAGATCGAGGGAAAATACATAGATTTTCTGTCAAATTTATGTAACAAGAAGATTGTCCCTGTAGGCACACTTGTTCAAGATCCTGTGAGTGAAGACGAAAATAAGGAGATAATGGAATGGCTTGACAAGAAGGAGAAGAATTCAGTAGTGTTTGTTTCTTTTGGCAGTGAATATTTTCTGTCCAAGGAAGAGAGACTTGAAGTAGCAAAGGCACTAGAGCTTAGCCAGGTTAACTTCGTGTGGGTTATCAGGTACTATGTTAAACCGTCTAAAAGTCCCAAAATATTTTTGGTCAAACCTACTTGAAATGGAAAAATTGCAACAGTAGTCCTTGAACTTGTTGTCTTACAGCATGTTGATCTTCAAACTTTTATTATAGTTGCAAGGTAGATATGAAAATTATTAAAATGAATCATTATTAAAGAAATTATTTGATAGGAGGATCGCGTGACAATTTAACAAGCACATGAATGGTTTATGCGACCAAGGATTGATTGTGCAATTATTTTATAATACTAGCTCATTTGAAAAGTTAGGTATCAACTTGTTAATTAGGCAATAAGTTAGGGATAAATGTTGTAATTTTCTTATTGAAATTACGTCTTCCATGCATGTATACGGAACATATACAATTTTTACATGTGAATAGACTAGTGACAAGATTTTAAACTCTGAATTTCTGTTTGTTCTGACGTTGTATTGAATCGTGCTAATGAGAGTATATAAAATTATACTACTTAAAATGTAGATTTGCTTTGACGGAAAAAATAAAGATCGAAGAGGCACTGCCACAAGAGTTTCTTGAAAGGGTAGGAGATCGAGGTCTTGTCGTGGAAGGTTGGGCGCCGCAAGCCAAAATTTTAGGCCACCCGAGCATTGGTGGCTTCGTCAGTCACTGTGGATGGAGTTCTACACTGGAAAGCATAAAATTTGGTGTCCCAATAATCGCCGTGCCTATGCAAATTGACCAACCACTTAATGCAAGAATTGTGGAAGCCATTGGAGTGGGAGTAGAAGCGTTTAGGGATGAGAATGGGAAACTTCAAGATGTAGAGATTGCAAAAGCGATGAGGAAAATTATTTTCGATAAAAGTGGGGAGGAAATAAGAAAGGGATCAAAACGAGTGAGTGAGAAATTGGATAGGAAAGGAGAGGAAGAGATTAATGAACTGGTGGAAGAGCTTGTGGCACTTTGTGGGGAGAAAGTTGGTCACTAGATACACACGTGTTTGGCTTGTTTGATATGATCTATCGTCTTGACCGTCGTACACGAGATCTTATTAAAGGAATAAAATAAATTTAAATTTAAAAATATGCCGTCTTGCTTCTGGTTCATTTTAATTCAATACTGTGTACCAAAATTAGGACTAGCATATGGTTTTTGCTTGAATACTTGTATTGTAATTTGTTTGTATGTGCTATGCAGAGAGTTTGTGGATTATGATGTGGGTTAGTCCAACCCAATATAGTACCTGATTGACAACTATTATTTCAACTCTTATTTTTTCTACGTACTTATTTTTAATTAAGATTCGTAAAATAAAATATTTTACACATAAATTTAAATTTTTTTCAATTTTTTAACCATACAAAATTTTAACGGAATAATGGTGGTCAAATAAGGCATAATTGGATTTGGGCCTGGGCTAGTCGGCCTAGGTCACTATAAATAGGTTCAAGTCATACCAATGTTTGTAGCCTGTAGGTGAAATTTTTCATTAGAAAATCACCATATTCTTTATATATATATATGGATCATGTTAACATGTACTTAATTTTTTTACCGAATATTTTACCTACTACTCACAATGGAAATGAGGACCACATTATAGAAATTTTTAAATACACGCGAGCTCCGCGCATTATGTGAGAGGAGATAATTCATTAGAATAATTCTACTTGTACATAAAAAATGTACATAAGGGTGTACACCCCCCTCACATGGGGTGAGATCCACTTGTATTTTTTTTTTTTTTTTGTTCAAGCCAGTCCCATCCCATGTGAGTGGGGTGTACATCCTTGTGTACATGGTAATGTACCACTAGTAAAATCGAAATCATTATGTACAAACTATTATGTACAAAGAAGTTTAAAATTTTATAATGGTTGAGGGTTGACAATGGATAGGATCCGACGATAGGTGAGGATTGAAAATTTTTGGTTCGTTTAATTTAGTTAATTAAATTTAATATAATTATTTATTTTTAAAATATGTTTTTAAGTGAAAAATATTAAAATAAAAATAAATAAATAAATTGATACAAGTTTGGAAAAATGGGGCTGGAAATTATATTCCCCATTCTCGTCTCATTTATTATTTGGAGACGAAGATCCTTGTCATTGTTAGTCTATTTGGGCTTCATTCTCTTTTACTAAAAGTTATTTTTGAATTTCAAAAATCAATTTTAACCTCACATTTTATATGATGTATAAATACTTTTGATTTTTTTTTTTTACGCATATTTCTTTGAAAGTAAATTTTTTTTCAAAAGTAAATAAAATCCAAATAGAGGCTACATTGTAGATCCTCTCCAATACATTCTATTGACTGCAATCTATATGACATTTGAAAAGATAATTTTTCTCATTGATTTTCATATCTAAAATCGATCTCCAATTAGTTTCATCACTATTTTAATATTTTTGCCTATTAGTAAAAATAATAGAAATGTAAGAAAATGAGAATTTAGTCCTTGTTTGATGGAATTAAAAATTCGATTTTTTTTAATAAATTTTGATAAAAAATGATGTATTATTAAAAAGTTATAAATTTCATTAAATATGTTATTGAAATTAATCGTTAACTTTAAGTTATATTAAAATCTACCAAACAAGGGCATAATATTCTAAAAATAGAAATAGAATAACAAAGTATCAACACGTATCAACTTGACAGAATTACTTTGGGGCAAATTTTTGTAGATCTACAAAAAGTCGTACTTACATTAATTTGACTTTAATTCATCTATAATAAGGCGTGATTAGTGGTAAGGTACATGGACCAATAAAAGGTGAAGCAAAATTGTAAAATGTTATGTCCAAGTTGACGATTTAAATATGATTTAAGTGTTGATGATCATCCCTAATCTCGTAATTAACTTTAATAAGTGAGGCCCACCTCTCAATTTTACTCGCTAAGTTAATTTAATTAAAGTGAATCACGTCACATTCAAGTGATCTAGTCATAGTTGAACGGAGGTGCTATAAAAATAAAAATAATGCTACGTAGCATCATTGTGGTTGCAATCTCAATTTAGATGATACTAGATAATATGTTAAATCAAATGTGAGTTATTTAATTTCGCTTATCATTTAATGTCACATTAATACCATCTAAATTGGAATTGCAACTTTAGTGAAATTAAATAGCATTACTCTAAAATATATTGTAAGATGTAAGACTATAAAAAATAATTAATACAAATGGTTTATATGGGAGAAATTTTGATTAAAATAAAATAAAAAATAATAAACAATTTAAATAGTTGAGAAAGTCAATTAAAACAGTCACTTTGTTTACCCTTATGTTCTAAATTGAACATCCAACGAATATCACCGTTCTTCATTTTCACTTAATATGCATTGAATATATCAATTGAAATTATTTATTATAGATACGCATTATGTCCCCTCATTTACCATTCTCAGTATCTTAACATTTATTGAATAAATCAATTAGAAGAAAACTTCAAAAATATTCATCTTTCGTTCCAAAATTTTTTAATAAATTTAATTTACTACCCAATCAAGTGGATTGGATCCATCAAATGTATATTGACCATAAATAAATAATTGACAAAATAATCTATGATAATATTGTTCAAATGATTAAATAAATCAAATACATACTGAAAAATGAAAAGGTAATAAATCTATCAAATATGGTTAAATAAATTAAATATATATTGAAAATGAAAGATAAGGTAATGAATGTATCAAATGTACANATGATAATATTGTTCAAATGATTAAATAAATCAAATACATACTGAAAAATGAAAAGGTAATAAATCTATCAAATATGGTTAAATAAATTAAATATATATTGAAAATGAAAGATAAGGTAATGAATGTATCAAATGTACATTCATCATAACTAAATAGTTGACAAATTAATTAATGATAATATTGTTCAAATTGTTCAAATAATTAATAAATTAAATATATATTGAAAAAGGAAAAGTATGGCATTATTGAAATAATTAAATATATATTGAAAAACAATAAAATAAAATATTATTGAAATAATTAAATTATAGTAAAGATAGAATTTTCTAAAATATTCTCCCTTGATGTTTTTTTTTTTTTTAATATATTATAGATATACCATTTGGCCCGAGCCCTCGCATTTAAGCCATTGATTTTGGATTTTGGTCAAACAATCGAACACCTTCGTCCCATTTTCAATCACATAAGAGGAGAAAATTTAATATATAAAAGGTGTGTGGACACTAAGCCATGTTTGGTTTTGTTAAAAATCAAATTTTTGGTTGTGGTTGAAAAATTGACAAAAATTATAGATTTCATGTAATATATAATTAAAAAAATTAATTGTTAATTTTGACTTAAATTTTTATCAATTTTTTTAACTAAAACAAATAGAAATTAAGTATATTTTTGACTTAATTGCAAATTGGCCGTTAGTGTGTAAGGTTGACCGCTCCCCCACCCAACTTTGGGGATTGGTGATAAAAGTCTTCGAGATGAAATATTTATTTTCTTATATTAAGGTTATGGTGTCAGCGTTTATATCTGAGAGAAAGTAAAATGAAAATTTCAACTGTAGCAATCCGAGCTTTTTGTATTAAAGCTGTTATATTATAAGTATTGTTCACTTTAAAAGTTTGCCCACTTTATCCTCACGAAGGATTCGAACTCAAAAATCTCTATTTTATGAGAGATTTTAAGTTGAATACTATTACTAATTGTAAATTGTTGTAGATCGTCAATAGTCTACTATTTATTTGCT
>CAIGRN010087662.1:0-12938 GCA_903798345.1 Fraxinus anomala | reverse complement strand
TTGCCGGAGTTGGAACAATTGTCGGAATCGGAGCAATCGCCAAAATAAATCGATGGCTGAACGGTCACCGGAATATTCACGGGCATCGGAGCAGTCACCGAAATATTCACCGGCATCGGAGCACTCATCAGAACGATCGCCGAAATCGAAACATGTATGAACGGTCGTCGAAGCGGCATGGGTGGTGGATGTGAGGTGAGTTAATTATATATATATTATTATTATTTATTTTATTTATTTATTTATATGTTAAATATCCGATTTTTAAAATTTAAAAGTTATTTTTTTTATTTTTAAAATAGTATGTACTTTAAGTAAGATTTATGAATTTTTCCCCCCAAATTATCATTCCTACGGAAGCTAAGATTGAGCATATTAACCTGAATTGAACGTCCGAAACCGCCAATTCCCATTCGATTCCAACAATAACATGAAACTGATTAATTCCATTCATAAATTTTACGAAATTTAATGGTAGGTTTCGATTCTTGAAATACGCTTACTGAACCCAACGTCCACCCCTATAATTCGCCGTTAATAACTGTCATATTTATTAATTTTCCAAACAAGTAATCAGTGCCGTAGACTGATAATGGAAAACTCCTAAGCAAACCGAAGTACGTTAGAACAACCTGCACATATACATGCTGCTGAAAAACATCTCAGCTATCGATGAATAGAGCATGAAACATTGTGGTACAAATTCTGCAATTACTATTCACAAGCAACGCTGAAAGATCATTAAGAACACAAAAGGCTCCAAAAGTAAAAACTGCAGAAACAGCTTGCCAGCATAAATTTGGATTACAAAAAAGGTCGAAAAAGTGCGAGTATACAGATAGTGAAATTAAACTCCGGTGGATAATTGTATAGTTTATTACACCAATAGCATCTGTGGACACAAGTTGGCCTGCAAAAGGATAAAAATCACAACGATTACAATGTCTACAATACCACAGCCAGAGAAAAAAATCCCTGAGATCGGGAAAATCCTCATTTCTTGTCAATCCCGGAAATTCTGAAAGTTTATCATTATTCCAGCCACCTCAGAGTGTATCCTAAGATGCGCTGTTGCTGGTTGCTTTTGCCAAAGAAGTGAAACTGAACCTACAAACAACCCAGAAAAAATCACAAACCAGCCGATCCAGGGCATTTTCTATAATTGGCAACAAAGTTCAAAGATTAAATATTATCAATTCATCAACTTGTATGTACAAATACCTAATAAGAGGCTTCTGTGCTGGCACGTGTGTTGAACTAGATGCCACAGTAGTCGATGCAGTCAGCTCAAGAGGCTTTGTTCGGGGAAAAGGAAAAAAAATGAAGGAAATAGTCAGTTACTTCATCTCGATTCCATCAACCAATAACATTGTCATAACAATCATTCACTGCATATATTGGGGATTTGCAACCATATTATACCATAATCATGTCATCTATTGACGAAGACTGGTAACAACAAAAATATGCATGGATGATGCAAACTTACTAGAAGATGATGCAATGGATGCAATTGTTGGGATGTAAACCAGTATCATATTATGAGAAGCTCTTAATGAGTTCTTACCCAATTCCAATCAATGTTATGGCTCGATGAGAGACTTACGTGCACAAACTATAGACAACATTGCTAAAATTAAGCATATAACACTGTAAAATTGAGGTAAAATGAGCAAGTAGCACGACATTCTAAACCAAAAATGAAAAAGCATCTCAGCTGCATAAAGTAAGCTGGCAGGACCTCAAGCTCTTCCACGTCCAACCTTTGTTGGATCGTGGAGTAGGAACTGCTCCCTTCCTCTTCTGCTGATGCTCCTACCGCTTGCTCAGTTGTGAAGAGCTCTGATGGTTTAATCTCTTGGTCCTTGTCATTGTTTTGACCTTCACTCTTCAATTGGACACCTCCAAGCCCATCAAGCAAGTCCAAAGTACCTTGAAGACTAATGTCTGGTTGCAAAGATTGTTCAATGACAAGCTTCTCCATTGTTGTTATACCTAACGATGAACCAAAAGCAGCAGATGACGGCCTGGCTGGTGAAGTGCTTTTAACAATTCCAGCAATTTCTGGATCGTGCCCAGAAAGATTCTCAGGGCATCTCACATTACTTAAGGTGTCAACAACATCAGCTTCAACTTGTCTCTTTGCTGTTGTTTCATCCACCACACCTGCATCGCTGCCAGACACAGCGGCGCTCGAGGATTCTGTCAAGCTAACCCCTCTATTCATTTCATCTTGCTTTCTCTTCTTTCTGCTCATAACAGCCTGTGGAGAGTTAGATTCACGTGATTTTGGGACCGAACATGTCTCAGAGGTACTTTTGGTGGAATGTGAAGGCCGGACTCCACCAGGGAAGACGAAGTTAGGTATTTCTTTTTTTTTCACATGAGATATATGAATCCACATTGTGTGTTTCCAGAATGAATATGCATACACATCACGTTTAAAATCCTCAACTGTCAACCTTATATCAAATTGTAAACCATCTCGAGGATTAGTGCCTTGTTTCTTCCGTAACCCCATAAAATAACTATAGTGAAAGGGTTTAGATTTGTCTGAAAATTCACCAGGGTGAGGATGGCACTGAAGTACACCACTTGTGTCCCTTTCAATCTGGTTTTATTTATCGAGGAAATGAAATTATAAAATGTTAAAAATAACAACTTAGGCTGAAATCAACAGCTCAATGAAAGCATTTTTGGTTACCTTCAAAGTAAGCAGACGTATTCTGGATTCAACCCAGCCTTTCCAATTCCTCGAGTCTTCTTCAGTCTCTGATGCTATGTCCATCTGCAGATAATTTTTGTATGCTTCGAAGAAAGCGAAAGGCTCAAAAAGACTATCCCAGTTACTCTTGCTTGCTTCTATAGCCTACAATTTACAATAACCAAAGTTAATAAAGAGACATGAACAAAAGAGTACATCTAACAAACAAATGAAGTGCAACAACAGCAAAGCATTGAAGTGACAGAAAAGAAGCGTTTATACAGGATATAATCATCTGATCAAGCACATTCAATAGCTGGAGGGCAAAACTTAAAGCTCATCAAGAATAACAGCCAAGACAAGGAACTTGCTTCAAAAACATGCAGAAACCCCAAGATCACATCAGTGAGGAGTGAATCCTTCTCATAAGAGAAACTCAAAAACAAGGGAACCAGAATAGCAATCCTCAAAAGAAATATAAAAATTCAACAGGCAGTTTAGAAAACAGTGAGATCAGGATCATCTCTCGCAATTCATGTTACCCCTAGGGATACTTAGCATTGGAAACAATGAGGCGGGAAATTGCAACTGAGATCTCATGCTTAGAGAACTATGATTACCTCAAAAATTGTTTAAAATGGAGAACACGCCAGCAATGAATCCAGAAAGCAAGCCTCTCATGTTACAAATATTACATTTTTATTACGATCCAAAGAACAATCAACTACCTTTTCAAACTCTTCCGGCATGCAAGTTGAAAACAAAGAACACTGACTAGCACATTTTCATACCCAGTAATTTATTGCATTATGCACCCAGCCCGATTAGGTTCCTTTGGGTTTAGGGGCAAGGGAGGAGGAGAACAAGATATAGCTATTCATCTCAAAAACTGAACCATATAAAGGGACACACAAATTCACAAAATGAGGCAAAGCCAAACCTGAATATTAGTAAGAAAGCACACCAATACTTAAACTAGCCTGACTAGTTAAAGCTAGAGAAAAACCAAACAGCAACTTTGCAAATGTGTTGAAATTGAAGCATTCCACAAAAGCCAGCTTCAAATTTACCAAGACACAATGATTGATAAATAAAGTACCTCACAAATTTCATTTCCCCTTTGGAATTCTTCCATCATGACACGTAATGTACTTGTTGACACATTGTAGCTAGAGTTCATGCAAGGATAAGCAGGAGTTATTATGGGCATCAAGTGCAAACGGTCCTTGTAATTTCTTCTAGGATCCCAAAAAGGGAGCCCCAAAGATCCTTCTTGAATTGGACATAACATCACAGGATTTGGCCAGCGCCACAAATTATAGACCCTAAAAAACCGAGAAACCAACATGCTAGGTAGTGCATTTGGGTATAGCTGGCAAATGCGTGCAACAAGCAATGCCCAATTAATACCACCAAGGAAACCAGTAACCTGGCCATAAAAAGAAAATTTAGCGTCCAAAAGAGAAGATTTCATTCCATCAAAATTTGCATATATTCACAATCGAAATGTAAGGAGTGTTAATCTCCCTCACATTTGAATAAACTCCACGACGCTTTGCCCATAATCTCATACATCTCAGAGTAGTCCGAAATGTCTGCAAGAGAACAGAACAGCTAGACAGTTAGCATCAGGTTTTTAAACAGATGCATTGATACATAATTGCATCATTTACAACCTGGATATTTGGTACCAAACGCAAAATTTGATCAGTCACTCTGCATCCATTGAGACTGCGAACAGTTTGCTCGTCCACATTTTGCAGTATAGATTCTTGTGAAACATCCAAGTCCTGGAAATGTTAAAAAAAAATAAAAAAGAAGGAATAAAATAAATACTTGATTCCTGTATCCACAGAATCATGAAAAATATCACTAATGCCAAAAAACATTGCATATAGAGGAAAAAGAGTATGTATAAGATGTGCCCCAATCACGTGACTAACATAAATTATTGTGAGTGAAAGGATAATATACCTAGAAAATGCACCAAATAACGGGGGAAATACAGATGGTTTCAGCGAAAAACAATACAAATGACCCCAGAAAAATTTCAGTAGTCCTCTAGAACACATATATGCATATCATTTAATCTTCGTCAAAACTGTATCACAAACTAACATAAAAAACTGACTAAAACCCAACAAACAAATCAAATTATAAGCAACATTGTTAAATCATAGCTACATCTGCCAACATTGTATAATTAGAAGTGAGAGGAACAAACATGCAAAGTTGAAGTTCAAAAAGAAAAATCACAAGACCAGATTCATACTTCAGGAATGACCCAGAGAGCCACATTCGCATAAAGAAGATCTATAGAAACACCACTGAACTTGAACTTCATCACCGGAACATGAGCATCAGGCACAGGATGTAGCTCTTGTACTTCAGGCATCTCTGCCAGCATTCTGTAAAGTTCACCGAAAAAATCTTCCTGTATATAATACACACAAAGTTACTTTCTTCAACTCATCAACCATCGCATTCAAAAAGGTAAAGTTCCTAAGATATAAAAGGCAAGTGAACCTACATTCCGACTAGCATGTTTTGGTCCAACGCACAAGGTATCAATATCTGCACCAGGACCATGGACCTATTCAAAATAAAAATTCAACCAAAGATAAGAGTTCTCAACCATGTCTAAAGATAATCTTCTCCAAAAACAGCAGATCAGCAACCTTTGGAAAAAAACCAGAAATGATTATAATCACAATACCAAGACAAAATTTGTAACCCGAAATAGTTTTAGTTCTAAAATTTCCTTCCTATACTCTATATTTATTCCATTTGATATGTACAGAACTAAGACCGATGTCTAGTCATCTCCATTGACCATCATGTTAAAAGGAATGATTATTTTCCTTCAAGTGAATTAAACTCAAAAGTCCTGGTAGGCTGCCATTTCACGCTGACCAATTACCACACACGTTGAATACTTGATTTCAATCATACGACTACATATAACTGTAAATAAAGTGGAAAACATGTTTTAGTTTAGTTTAGTATCATGCTAAACCCAGGTTTTAAAGAGGTTACCAGAAGACTATCGAACTATCAAACCATGAAAATGAAAACAGCTTTTAAACGGACTCAACGCCATCTTAAGCTATATGTACTATAACCAATTTATCATATGACTTGAAGAAAGCAACAGTCATCTGAGTCTACTACAAGAGCAAATTTAAGGGCAAATCTTCTAAGTTTGTCCAGGAAAAATCTTTTGAAAAAGTTATAGAAAAAAGTGCCCAGTTTTATTTTTCCTACCTATTCAATCACAGTTTATTTCACCAATTATCTGAACACAAATAAAGTATTAAAAAAAAGGTAAATGAAGAGTGAAGTAAACTGTGATTGAAAAAAATGTAATTTCTTGAATGTTTGTTGATGATAAATTCTTCTACCTTCATGGAATTTCAGATTTAAAGACTACAAGGAACACTCCGGCCAATGATAATTTATCTCAAATTTACATGGTCATGGTCGTGAAATTAGTAATAGGACATAGCCAATTTTCTGTTGATTAAGGTACATATCCAACCAAAAAAAAGAGCTACTGAGCAAGTCATAAAATAGCTTTTCAATTCAATGTTTTTGTTTAGCCCATGTTTGAGCCACATTAAAATTTTCATTATCATTCTTCTACTCATTTTCAACCACACATTCTTCAATAAAATAATATTTTTCATCACATCAATAACTTTTCTTTCTTTTTTAACCACACATTCTCCATCAATCTACTATTCCAAAATACATTCTTCCAAAATAATGTGGCTCAAACACACCCTTAAATCATTAATGACATTTTTTCCTCATAATTTAATTTTGCAATTTGTGGTTATTGATATTTAGGCCATGTTTGATCAACATTTTCATTTTCATTTTTCTACTCATTTTCAACCACACATTCTTCAATAAAATAATATTTTCCATCACATCAATAACTTTTCTTTCTTTTTTAACCACACATTCTCCATCAATCTACTATTCCAAAATACACTCTACCAAAATAATGTGGCTCAAACACACCCTTAAATCATTAATGACATTTTTTCCTCATAATTTAATTTTGCAATTTGATAGAGCTACAATTTATAGTCAGAAGAGTTTCTACAACCTTTTTAACAATTTTTTAAATTCAACTAATCTTTTGAGAAACTCCTAAACAGAATTGCTCAAATAAGATGTTCAATTAACACTCATGAAAATTCCAGACTCCATAACTAATCAAATGTTCAGGTGTCCACATGTTAGATAATACCTAACTAATTCAAATCTCCCCTTCCATTACCCTTGCACATCATATACTTCTCCAGTATTGAAAAAAAAAATCCAATACAATCATTTTCTAGTCTTTTTCATATCTAATATCACATTTTCTGATGTTTAACTATATGGTTCTATACGGAAAGGCATTAGAGCCCAACAAAGATGCAGCATGCTTTGCATATTAAGAAAAGGGCAAAGACATTCAATAAATGATGGCTCGACCCAAATAACATATAAACAGAGAATGAAAATGTTAATATCAAATTCAGCAAGCTTTCCACAATAAATTGCTGAAACAAAATGAAGAAAAAAGCTGGTTACTCAACATCCAGATGTCCTAATTAAGCATAAACGTGCATATAAGAATCCATCAGGCATCTAAAACTAAATATGAACTAACTCTAATCGGTCATCTGTGGAGGAATATCATGATCATATCCAAATAGACTGTGATCATTGTTGTAAAAAAAACAACCCCAAATCCCATCTCACATAAGACTTTCATTCAACACCTCGAATCCTACCTCGTGCAACGCTATCATTCAGCGCAAGGAATCCTACCTCATGTAATGCTTTCATTGAAAACCTCAAAGCACCTTGAGTGCCATTTTTGAGGCTTGCATCTCAAGGCTAAACCTGAAGCCAACTAAGGTGTTCGCCCATTACCAACATTAACATTTTGTGCCTTGTTCGCCCATTTACAGTGTTTACAAACCTGGAGCCAACTAAAGTGTTCGCCCATTTTTCTTGCCTCTCAAGGGAAATTTATTACCAACATTAACATTTTGGGCTATTTTTTTATAATTTACAGTGTTTTACAGGTATCTTTTTTTATTTAAACTTTTCTGCCTATACATGGATGGAAAATGAGAACAAGAAGACACCATTGCAAGTCAAGGATGATGAGAATGATAACATAATCGAATATGTTTATGATTTTCTTATATATCCTACTAGCAGTGATGATATAGGAGACTTTTCACTGTTTCTAATTCTACTGGTAGTGTAGATTACATTTTCAATATATATATATTTTGCAAGTTAGACTTCTAGATTTAAATGGAAGACATATTAGGGCGTTTTATGGTTTATTGGAAATTTATATTTATACGTTATAAGCATAATTTTGTATTTCTATATTCTTTTGAATTATTTTTTCATATTCAATTGAGGTTCATGCCTTGAGGTTTACGCCTCGTCTCACATAGGTAAAACACCTTTGTACCTGATTGAACGTTAATCATGATATAACCAAAATGCAGCGGTGTTGGAAAATTAAGAGCGGTAATTTCCTGTTTATGAATTACACAAAACCCTATATAGGAAAGGCACTGACTATTAAATAATCTTAAAAGATAAAGTAACAGCATCAAGGATTTAGATAAAGAATTCACGTGCCACTTGACTATCCACATAATGCAAAGGGCATATTATGAAGGAATGAAGACCCATACAAGTAACAGAAATATTAGAAAAAAACCATTAAGTAAAATTGGATGGATTCATACACCGAGACGATATGAACCAAACGTGAAAATCTTTGCATTTGCCTCTAGGACTAGCTGCTCATTAAAACCTCTTGCACGGCTAATATTCTTCACCCATTTCTTCACAATCTGTTAATTGTTCAGAATTAATACTGTATAAATCAATTGCTTTAAAAAGGAAATTCCAAAGTTTGAAAATACAAGATGTGACCTGGTCCAATCTCCCAAGCACTTCCTCCCTTCTGATAGCTTCTTCATGACTTTCATACAGTCCCGCGTCCACAAGGAACTGAAAACCCAATCACAAGTGAGTGAGATAGCAATTACCAAACACTACTACTTGATTATAAATTATTTAAACCTAATTAATTCAGAAGTTTGGTAGGTTTAAAAAAAATAAATTAAAGTTTTCTTCAAATCCCACAGCTTAGCTCAAATGAATGTGATTGAACTTTTGAACCACGTGAAAAAGACTAGCATTTATTTCATTATAACGGGAAAAATTGATCAAAGAAACTGGCCTTTTGCCAATTCTCAACAAAATATTGAAGAGCAAGTCTACTTTTCTTTGCTTGCCTTCCATGGTACACAAAAACAAGACCATTGTGGCTCTATATGACGTCAGAACACAAATGCCTATAGACTTATATAGCGTTTGAAATGTAACCAAAAATAAATAATAATAAAACATAAGCATACAACTAGAACTAACATTCAAAAAGAATTTATATCACTGTCTAAAATAAACTGTAGTAATTTATAATATGGGACTGGATACGTGAATGGTCCAGTAGTCATTTATGCAATTCAAATATATTTATGATACAAAGTTCCTACACGGCAATTGTTCATTCTACTCTTGGAAAGAATAACTTGCCATTCCCCCATCTCTTACAGATGTTACCACTAAAGTGCACAGTTGCTCACATATAATTCCAATTTCAAATTTGAAATTAAGGAGTTTTTTTTTTTTTTTTTTTTAATACCAAGCCCAAATTAAAGTCATATTTTTAAAGGCCATTTTTCCAACTTCAATTTGAATCTGAGATCCCATGGAAACAAGCATATGATAACAAAATCCCTGTTCTACCTTTGCAAGCTAATTGTTATATACCCTAAAAAATTTTCCAAACAAAACCTACCTCGACTTTTCATGCAACAGTTCAACAGAATTTGCATAAAGCTTGTCAGTAATGTATAAAGAACCAACCTTTTCCAACTCCCGGGTCTTAATCACATCGAATTCAGTGGGTCCACCAGTTGAAATTGGCTCAGATAATCCAACGCGATTAGCAATAGCCGAATTACTCAATCCAGGGCTACCCATAAAGTATCCTCTTCTCAACAGGTCAATATATATTTTTTCACCAAGATTCCAAGAAAAAGTACAAAATGAATAAACAAAAGATAGCTCTGGTCTTTATTTCATTCAAAAATAACAATGAACTCTCGATAAACAAAAAAACAATGATTAATAATTCAATAAACTGGAAAAAAGAAAAAAAAAAAAAAGATTCACTCTTATTTTTTATTCAATTCGAGAGGGTGCTACATATGCCGAAATTACAACAAAACACAATCGGGAAATAAAACCCCCAATTTCCTCAAGTATTTTGACAAAGCTCTCCCCTTCTCCCAGATTCAAAACCTAGAAATACATCGAACGACGCCCCGATCTTTCTCCGTGGATTGCCATACAACGTCGTTCATTTCTTGAAGTGTAGAGTCTTCTGTAAACAATCGGAACCCTAAGAATCAATCAAAACCTAAAGTTAAAAATAATATACAAAAATACCCTGAGATGCATACCCATACACGTACATATATAATCATATAGAGAGAGAGGGTTTACTGATGGAGAGTGGGCTACTGAGAGATGAAGAAAGCCACCATCGGGACAAAATTGTGGCAATAAAGAAAGAAAAAGGGGGAGATGAATGAAGGGAAACACTGAGAACGAGCGTGTTTATCTGTATTCGGGTCGGTGGACCCGACTCCAATTTCTTCTCGGGAAATTTGCTTAAAAAGCTTTAATCAACTATAATATTTGATAAAATAGCCTACATTAATATTTATTGTTCAAGAAGTCCATATCTATTAAATTATGATTTAAAATATTTATTTTAAAAATATTATTATGGTCAAAGGCCAAAATCCCAAAATGTATTATGAAATATGCTATTTGACTAAATTACCATTTCGTTCTTCTACTGGGTTCTGGCCCTCGAAATGTTTGACTAAATTAATTTTTATCAAAATTTATTGAAAAATGATTTTTAATCCCATTTTATGAGTGTTCTTTTTACAATTATCAAAATTAGTGTATTTTTTGTTACTGTTGATGTGGATTGTTGGGTTGGTTTAATAATATTTTAATTTAGCATATGTTTATCTACCATTATTTCAAAAAATTATTTGCTATAGTAAAATTCTCTACTACACATTCACGCAATAAAATATTCTACACATAAATCAATAAAGTTACTTTATTTTACAACCACACATTCTCCAAAAAATAATATTCATTACTCTATTTTTCTCCCAAAAATGTTAGACAAACACACCCTTAATGGAATTTAGCACGCTACAAGAGTAATTTTGCTATGTATATAGTATATTTACTATAACTTGCAATATCTTCATCGTAGGGTAAATATGTGTGATTTTACCCGAAGTGAGTTTGCTATCAATTGTATTTCAGTTTATGTAATGTGTAGAGAATTAAAATTTGAATATTTTGTTATATTTTACACATTGAATTCAATGTAAAAAAGTTATGGAGAGATGTATTTGAAATGACAAAGTTCAACCCAACTACCACTTAGAGAGAATGAAGAAGTGTTATATGCGAAATTTAAATTAACCAATATTTAATACAACAAGTCAGAGCAAATATTTAATGTAGATACATGTAAATCTAAACCTAGATAATCAGTTAAGCTGGTTATAATTTGTAGAATATAAATATTACCAAAGAATTGATGACGGAGAAAAACCCCTTGCAGGATAAAAAAAAAAGAACCTCAGGCACACTACCTGTAAAATCTACTATAAACAATATGACTTACAGTACGGTGTAAACTTGACTAACTCTTAGTACTCTCTGGCCTCTTATCTATAATCACCAAGGATCTCCTTGATTGCGCGCTTCAACACCTGCTCCACAACTTTGGAATCAACTATCTCCTGTGAATCTCCAAAAACGAACTCGTTCTTCTCCAACGGGAACTCCTATCACTTTCCAGAACGAACTTGTTCTTCTCCTGTGGTCGTTTTTGTGTTTTGATAATATGGATTTGATGTTTTTAATGTATGGTTGAATTAAGAGATGATTGAGATTTGATGTTTGATCTCGAGGATGTGTTCTCTTGTAAAATATCATTCAACCCACATTTTACACAAACTATGACTTAGGTATTTATAGTTTAGAGAGTTTTGGGTAATATAGGATACATAAAATTGTTGAAAATCACGGACTAGGTTCTTTCGTTCTTTCGAATAAAAATGCTGCTTGAGCTCTAGGTGGGCGCTAAGCAAGCGGCATATGTGCCGTTGGAGCGCCAGGCTAGCGCTGTGAACAACAGTTTCTCTATTTTTGACAATCAAGCATCAGCTTGGCAGCAAGCTAACATTATTACGGTTACTTTATCTTTTTTGTTCCATCTTTGATCTCTAAGACTCCTAGTTCACCTCTACTACCTACCCATTAACAATTTGACTTTCATAACTTCAATATAACTTTATTTTGTCTACGAAAACACCAATAACTATAAAACCTAACAGTATTAAATGAAAATCTCCACTTTTTTATTTAAAAAAGACTATAAATTCATGATGAAGATTCGTAGTCAAGTCATGTCCCGGTTAGGCTCAATTTCTGACTCTGTCCTTTGTATGTGTGTTTTGTCTTTTCATTTTTATGTTTATGTACACGTGGTCTCTCACTCGGAAGTATCAAGTCTAATTTTAAAAATATAAGGTGATTTTCAAAAAGCTCTTTGCTCTGTGTTTTTGTGTTTATGATTCACTATAATTTGATGGAGTTATTGCTATCTCTCTTTTTTACTTTGTGTATGTATAATGTTGTTAATGGTAACTTTTCATTTATGGTATGATTGTTGTATGTATGGTATATAGCATATCTTTAGTACAGAGTAGCGTGATTAGGGTAATTAGCCTTTGTAATTTAGTTGATCCCTACTAATTTAATTCAAGGAATCCTCACAATGAGGGGCATTCAATTTGAAAATCAAATTATGTTACATGACATCAGAACCCTCAATCCAAAGAGGACTCTTTTGGGTAGCGATTTTTTTTTTTTTTTGGGCTTCTACTGTAAAGCTCTTTTTTATTCTTATTTTGGGACTTACCTTGGCGGATCACATCATTGTGGTAGCCCGAACCACATCTTTCATACTGGGATTCAATCTCCTTTAATGCTCAACTGATGGTTTGAAATCATCTTCCATAAGAATCTTGTG
>CAIGRN010087652.1:0-21703 GCA_903798345.1 Fraxinus anomala | reverse complement strand
AATGACAAAATAAGCACAATTATGATCAAGAAATATTACAGTTCGGGTCCCTAACCTCTGATATATGCAATCTTTCTCTCTAGAAGAATATTATGATTCTTACCCGAAGGTCGAAAGGAGATCGGGGAGAATTATGAATTCCCCACCCTCTTATGAGGCTGTCGGAGTATTGAAGTAGAACTTCCATCTGTCGGAGACACAAATCCGACAAACCCATTTTTATAGGTAACATTAATATTTAATCATCTTGTCTAACGTGTCAAATATACATGGCTAAATGCTTATGTATGTTGATGTGCAGTATTATGTAAAACTCGAGAATATAATATGTGTTTTATGTATTTATATTGTTAAAAGTAATCTAATACAAATTCAACAAGTTGAACGAAGGTACGAGATGACGTTAAGTTATCATGCTCCTCATCTGTCGAATCGAAATGCACAAGTTGAGAAATGAATTATTTCTTAATTCTCTAATCACTCATGTTTAATCTCGTATAGTTCAATGGATATGGTCATGTGGTATCGACGTACAATATTGGTTTATGCTCCAAATAATGATTGTCATACAGAGGCTAAATGTCAAGGTTCAGTAATAACACATAATAGTAGGGACGGATGTAAGGGGATTGGGCCAGACATAGCCCAGTTCAGTCCTCAAACCACTTCAATTTTTTGGTGTAAAATGTGTAATTTTATTTTGTGGAAATTACGCAAAACGGGAGTTTTCAAGACACAAAACAAGAGTTTTTAAAATTCAATTTCAAATTTTCAGATATTATGTTTCACTTTTCAAAAATAGGATATTTTATTTTTAAATATTAAATGTTGATTATACAATTTTCATTCTAAACCCTAATCAATTTCATTCCAAATTGGTAAACACTTTCCTCCTCTTATCTCTTCTCTCCGTCTTCTCTCTACTTACTCTTCTCTCCGTCACCACCGGTGGCAACACAGCAAACGTCGTTGTCGTAACCATAGCAGCGAGCGACACCCATCGCACTTCCACCGCACACCGACACACCCACAACAGCAACGTCGAGGCGCTGCTGCGCGATGCTACCGTTTACAGCAGCATCGAGACGCTGTGAACGGCAACGCGACGTTGCTGTGAACAGAGGGAGAGAGGGGGAGGGGTGAGAATGGAGGAGGAGAAGGGAGAGAGGGAGAGGGAGGCGGCGGAGGGAGGAGGAGGAGAGTACAAGGAGAGAGAGAATGGAGAGAAAGACAGGGGCGGGGGATGTGTGAGGAATTGATGAATTAGGTTAAAAGATTAATTATTTAATTAAAATGATAAAAAAAACGTGAAAACCTGATTTTTAAAAAGGTCAAACTTAAGATCTGGTTTGGTGTAATTATCACTTAATTTTATTTTAATATAAATTTTATACTCGCAATGAAACGCACCTTAATATCTAATAATGACTCGCTATATTCAAATTATTCTTTTACAAGACATTTATTTATTAATTAATGCCTGGAATTTCATAATTGGCCATTTGGGCCTTTTTCATCTTGGTCTTTAGCTGGGGTTTACACTTTATTATCAAAAGCATATAAATTTGAATAGCCCATTCACCATTTAATATAGCCCACTTTTTGCATTGCACGTCATCACAATCCCTTGTAGCTGGCCGACATCTCGGTACGTATATACAAGGGTTTTGCTATTCATCGAAGGTTAAATGGGTCCTGTCACTCCAGGCAGCGCATGTGGCGTATCCCATGTGGCCGTGTGTCACTCTAACAAAACACAAACCATATAAGAAAAAGTATATATATAAACGCAAATAAATTTTCTTCAATATTAAGAAAATGGATCAATAACCAAATATTAAAGTTCTATAATATCAAGGTATTCATAACTCACACACATGCACATAAAATGTGAATTACTCCTAAACTAAAATATTTGTTTTTCTTAAAAAATTGCAATCGAAAAATCTAGTGACCCTTTATCATCTTCATCCCTGCCTTTTGCTCGAGATTTTTGTGAAGCGGGCCAATGATTAAATTATTTGATTTCCTACTTGATTTACTTGTATGTTAATTCTCCACTTGCTATCCCGTGCAAATGTTGTGCGGATCAATCAACATTACTGACTACTAGACAAAAACTTTAAATAAATTATGACAATCAACTAAAGAAAAATAAATAAATATCACGAACGTACGAAATATGAAACTTTCTTGTGTCGCCAAGTGCAACCTTGGTGCACACTTTGTCCCTAAATGCAACGTTGGTGTACATTTTGTGCAAAGGCTGCATCAATTGTCCAACAAATTTCAACAAATCACGCAAGAGTCAAGACATGTCAATAACATGATGTTTTCAATTGATACCCATGACTTATTTAAGCATGTGTACTAAATAGTACACGACATTTATTAAAAATTAGATTCCATCTCCATCATCTCTTGACAAGAAATTTATCAACATCATTCAAATACAAATGGACATAAATGTTTCTTCATGTGCATCATGCAAACCCTACACAATGGTTGCACCTTTGCACTCAACAAGAGACAGAAAACAAAGTAAATTACATTTAGTGATTAAGTTGCCATCCCTACTTGTAGTTGAGTGGATTATGAATTCAAACACTTTGATATTAAGCGTATCACTATCTTCCATGATGGAATTATGCAGATAGGTGGAGATGACTTCGAGACATCAGCTACTCGAAGGATGATGAAACACACGGTAGCAAGCAAAATTGGGTAAATATGATGTGCCGGAAGATGAAAATATTCATTTAGGGTCTTTTTGATTGCAAATTTTAAAAATGGGTGGAAAGAAAATGAATTCTAGGAAATAGAACTGCCTAGAAATTGTTTTACTGATAATTGTAATGAATTGTGTTTGATTGATATAGTTTTTCATCTGTAAAATGTTGAAAGTTTGGTATCCATTTGACTTTATTTTTTTATGAAAATTGTCCATTAAAGTGATAATTTCTTTTACCATTGGGTCTAGAATTTGTTTCACTTGCAAAGAAAAAAAAATCATACCAAATACCATTTGTTTGATTTTGTTTTGTATGAAAATTGTCAATAAAAGTGATAAATTTTTTTACCATTGTGTCTAGAGTTTTTTCGAATTGTAAAAAAAAAAAAAAGGAAAATCAGATTCCCACTAAAACAACAAGAAAATAATTTCCTTAAAAAGGTGGAATTTAAGCACATGAGGCAATATGTGGGAAAAAGAATTCCCGGAAAAAACTTGTTCATCAAACAGCCAAAAGCATGGAAAATTGAAAACATTTTCCCACTTCCCTAAAAAAAATAGCATTTCAAACAGGGCTTTAAATAAAAGGGACACAAGTGGAGATGACCGGTGAAAACTTAATCACGGGATGAAACATAGCCATGTGTTGTGGATGAGACTCTGAACTTTTTTAGAGAACACGAGTGTGAATCCGGTGAAATCAAATTTTATTGTTGTAAAAGACGAGTCTAGGAGAAAAATAGAAAAGATCAATCATGCTCCAAGTTCCTTACACAAATTCCGAAAAAGAAGGAAGCTTGATGATGTTATGATCCCTTTCGAAGGCTTGATCTGACAAAGGCATATGACTTCATAATCAAATGGATAATGCACAGAAAACCTAGCCATCTTTTGTGCAATTATATGAAAGGGAAAAATTCATATCTCAAGCCTAAAGTATATGCCAATTCAATTTTAAGATAGCAAGTTTACAATTCTAAAACCCAGGTGACAAATAAGTAATTAAAAATATATTAAGATCTCAATTATACAATTTATGATCATAGTTACGTATTTATATGTCACAATTTATTTATTGATAACATATTATCAAATTAATTGATCACATATTATTTTTCGATCACGAATAAAAAAATTTATAGCTCACAATTTATTTATTTATCACAAATTTTATATAATTTATATAATATACTAATGTCACAATTTTAAAGTTTGTGATCACATTTACGTATTTATAAGTCACAATTTATTTATCTATCACAAATTATAAAATTAATTGATCACGCATTATTTTTTAATTATAAATCACAAATTTTTAGGTCATAACTTATTTCTCGATGACGAATTTTATAAACAACAAATTTATTTATCGATCACAAATTATTAAATTAATTGATCGCGCATTACTTTTGATCACAAGTCATAAATTTAACAAGTCACGATTTATTTTTCGATCACAATTTTATAGGCCACATTTTTATATTGGTAACAAATTATCAAATTAATGGGTCATGTATTATTTTTAGATCACAAATCACAAATTTTATATATAACAACTTATTTTACAGCCACAAATTATCAAATTTATTGATCTCACACCTAAATAATTGGTCACCAACCCTCTTTCCCCAACTCCACCACTACCTGTACAGCCCAACCACCACCACCACTACCGTCATCGCCAGCACAACCACCACCATCGCCATCACTATTATCATCGCCAGCGCCAGCACCAATACCGCTGCACCACCACCAATCGAACATTGTGCCGTCGCCGCCGCCACCACCATTTGCAATTGCAAAAAACCACCACAATGTGAAAATCACTAACAACAAAAATCGCCCCCGCTAAGCAGATCGGAGAATGAAGAAAATACCAAAACCACCACAAAATTGCACAACGGCGTTCTTCCCTAAAACCACCACAAAATCACGCGAACGGTTTGAATGCTACTACGCGCGGTAGCAACACGTGGTGATGCACGACGTTGCAAATTGGTGACGCCCTTCATGACACTAGTCACCGATCTGCCGCGCCGGAGAAGAAGGAGAAATATCGGCACTCTCTACCACTCCCCAATTAACAGGGGACAGCAGATCGGCACTAGCAGCGGCACTTCGCTAGTCTTTCGAAGCTGTCGGCGCCTCTGCGCGGGACGTCGATTGCTGAAATAGGTGGTGGGTGCGTGTGGAGAGAGAGTGATAAAGAGATAAAAGAGACGATAAAGAGGGAGAAGAGATTGTAAAATGATTTGTGTTTGGGAGTGAAATTGGGTGGGGTTTACAATATTATTAATAATAATTAAAAATTGAATTATCACGTGATTGTTGAATAAAAAATTTATAAATCTTATTTTTGAATTGAAAAGTAGAAATTAACGCGTGAGCATAATTTTCACTGTATGGAATAAAGGGCTTCTAAAAATATTTAGGTCTTGTTTGTTTCGAATCAAAATTAAATTTAAAGTCAATTCCAAATTAAACAATCAATATTAACCACATTTTTCATGTGTCTCACACTTTTTCAACCATACATTTCAAAAATTTATATTACAATCTACCAAAAATCTAATTTTAATCATCACCAAATACCCACTTAAACTATTGATAGGAGATTTTTTAAGCAATAGTTATTATTAACCAATCTCATATTAAAAAAAAAATAATTAAAATCCGGTCATCTCATATTATTTTGCCTCCTATTTGTCTCCTTTGAAACAAAACTTTTTATATTCATTTATAAATCACACATTGATGCGATAAAATATTTTAAGCGTAAATTCATAATTTTTCTCGACTATTTAACATGCATTTTTCAAAAAATCACTACTCAAAATATCATTTTTTCTCAATAATAATCATCAAATGGAAGATTAAATAAATATTATATATTAGATACATCCTAAATTTGCATTGGACTATTTGGACGATGTGATTTGCTATTTGTAAAATCATTCATAATAATTTTATTGATAATGTGAATTGTTGGTTACAAAAATAACTTTTTATTAAAATTGTCTAACGACACAATTATGTCAATGAAGTCGTCAATAAAGTTGTGCACCAAATATGACTCTTGGACGGTTGATGTCTTATTTAAATTACGATTATAATTTCATTTTATTTTTATTTTTCATTTTTCTCTGGTTCTATATTTCACAACCCGATAGGTTCGTACTTCTCCCCCTCTCACCCGACAAAACACGGGCTCTCATCTTTTGAGGGTTATATTTCAATCCCCCTTTGAAAAATCCCCCAAACTGAAATTATATTGCTTCTCTATCAACTCATGTTCCCAACTTTATACACACATATTATAGGTATAAATACAGATTCACCTGTTTTTTTCCGTATTTTTTTTATAATGTTAATTTATTTTTCAGGGCTGTCTGGAAAATACTTCTTTTTGGGAGTTTTTCAAGTGGAAGGTAAGGTTCCGGTTTATTTTTTCCTTAAATGGGTTTTGTTGAGGGAGAATTATTTATTATTTATTTGTTTTTTACTGCGGGGTGCTGGAATTGGTTGGTATTATTTTTCTTTGCTGCACGTTTCTTGAATATGTGATAAAAGGGTGGACTTGAGGTAAAAAAATCTATATATGACGATATACATGTATAATGTATTCATAAATACAAGAAGAATGTATGCACATTAACAGATGTGAGTGAAGTTGTATTTCTCATTCAACTGTTTTTTGTAATTTTTACCCTAAAACTTCAACGTCTTTTGAGGAATAGTTATGTATCATTTTTTTTTTAGTACTTGCTAGTTTATATACAGTGGGATTTATTTGAATGGTTGAAAAATAAGTGATTATTTAGCCATTAGTAGTAATGTAATAGAAGTATGTATCTAATTAATTATTTAATGAATATCAATAATGTTAAGTAAAGAAAAGAAAAGAACGAATCCTTTTGGGAAAGAGTGGTTGGTGTATCATGTTTTGGGTACCTGATTATGTGTCGGGTATTATTGCTGCGTGCTTCAGTCTCTGTCCTGTAATTAGTATCGATAATAATCTTGTTGGTTTTAATACTTGACCATCACAGTGGATGTGATTTTACTTATTAATGACAAAAGTAACTATATTTATTGTGCAAGAGACGTGCATCTGAATAGAGCTAGTTGAAGATATTGACATCTGAAATTAACAACAAATTCAATATCACCACGTAGGAACCAAGAGCTAAAATAATGACGATATCTTCTAGTTCAAACATTGACACCTCTCAATCACGTGGATGAATGAACCAACATTACCCTCAATAAGAGAGAAATATTCATAGGTTAGGTAACTAAACACTATGATACTACTATCCCAATGATGAGCACGAGTGACCAAATCTACCAATGTACAAGCTCTGCACGTGGTTGCACAATGGAGGAAATTGTTTGTTATTATTGTATAGAAGACTTCTGATAAGTATGTAGTTATTGGGATTCGTTGAATCATTATTTTCCATATTCTTAACATATTTGAGCAGTAAAAATAGATGATTCCAGAACCAAGAGCGCTAACATAAGGCCAAAAAATGATATATGTGATTGACCTTGAGTTCATTAGAATAAGACTTGGCTCTTTGTTGTTAAATCTTTATTGAATTTGTCATTGAGAAAAATAGAAAAAGATGCTCTGGAAAAGATTGCTCCAGTGTTTTGACGATGACTTACTGATTTACTGTCAATATTCCCTTGCATTAGAAAGGTTACACTTGCTGAACGTTTTTAAATAATAAAGACAAACAATTTCATGTTAGTGGCCTCTAGTTTGCCATGCTTGGCCATGAAGTTGGACACTACCGACTCTTCATTATGCAAGATCTAAATAATTCTTGAAGAAAAAATCGGCAGGTTGTATTTTGGATACCTATTGTGTTTTATGACTTATAGATCATTTGGAATGCTACTTATTGTAGGAAGTGGTTGTACAAGGAGTCTCCTTCACACGGAGTAGTTGCAACTGAATTTGTTATCTTGAAAGCTGTAACCACTTTTTGGGAATGTGTGTTAAATATTTCTTAATTTAGTTAATTCCTTGCACGTGTGAGTAAAATTTAAAGTGGGAGTTGTGATGAAATTAATTTTTTTACAGGTTTTAAATTCTCTCCAAGCAATTACTGAAGGAATTTAAGTGGGTGTGTAAAGTATTCGATTGTATCGGGAAGCAATAAATGTACACAGACTCTATGAATTGGTTTTTAGCAAGATAAATTGTAAGACACCTAATTGTTTAAGACATCATATGATACTTGACAGCACGTTCTTTGCACGTATCGTGCGCCAGCCCCTTTTCGATCCCTAATCTATTTAGCTTCCTCTTTTTCCGCTCTTTGGTTAATATTCTCTTCGGTGGACCATTTCAGCTGGAAAGCCATATTGTTATCCAGAAGTTGCATGGAAAATCTAAAAAAGATATCGTTCCCTTTTTTAGCATTCTTCTACTCAGTTTTTTAACATAAATCCTTCGTTGTTGTTGTCAGCCTTCTTTGTTAAAGATTCCACGGGCGTTACGGAAAGTGGCACTGAAGTGCCAGAAAATTGATTTTTTAATTAGCGATTCCTTATTTTCAGCAAAATACTTCATCAAGGTTAGAGTTTTCTTTGCTCTTTTTATAACTTAATTTTTTGATCGGGAATGGCGGAATGCCTACATTTCCATCAGCAGTGCCTAAATCTTCAATCTTGACTGGACATATACGCTCTTTGGATACCGTGTTTTGAAATCTCTGGTTGGTTGGTGAGGTCCAAATCTCTAATTTGGTCTACGTAGATCTACATAGTTGGGTAACATGTTTTGAAATCTTTGATTGACTAATGCTTGAAGAGCCAATCTAGTCCTTGCAGATTCTGTTATTTGTACCACCCTCTTTGTCGCAAATTCAAATTCAACTAGACCAGCGAATTAGGATAATACCTGCTTTAGGGGTGAGAAGTTTTCACTCGAACCATGTGTATTGAATTGGGATTCCTATTAGAATAATAATGTGACCGGGTGTTTTAACCAAGAACCGAACTGTTTTGGTCCATTTCTTTGTTTTAAGTGAAGAACCTAAATTTAATTTGGTTTTTCCGGAAGTTGTGTTTTTTTCTTCCCTAAAATGTGGCCACTTTAGTTAATAGCGTAACCTACATTGAATGCAACACTCAATCTTCACAGTTGAGTAGGGGAGTGAATTACTGAAACTGTATTGCAACCATCTGAACCGGCCGGTTTGGCACTGGTTCTGTGGAAAAATCATCTGGTTTTTGGTAATTCGCACTGAACCTGACAGTTCGGTCTGGTTCTCGGTGCTTAATAGATAACCGAAAAAGTATTTCGGTTCTGCCGGTTTGCTTTTCGGTTTTCTTGTCTTTTCAAACTTTACCATAGAAAACTAATCTGAATCTCTCTCTCTAATTCACAGAATACTATCTCCCCGCCGCCTCCATTCTTCTCTCAAAGTGGAAGCCCTAATTCCCAATCCAGTCCTATACAATCTCACAAACAAGCTACAGATTTGTAGCCTAGTGCAAACCTCAATTGCTAAAAGAATTTTTTAAAAGAAATTTTCCTTTTTAATTTCAGGCAGATTTTTTTTTTCTCCATATTCGGACACGATCTTCTCTCGACAATTAATCAGTTTCTGCTTTTATAGTGATCAGTTGGTCCTATTGAAGTTGGATGTTGCTGGGTGCTGCTTGAGATTTACCAGATTCTGTTTTTTTTTTTTTTTTTAATTTCTTGAACAAGGTTCGAAATTACTGCTTTATTTTCTCTTGCTGATAATTATTTACAGCTTTTCCATAAAACTAGTCAATTTTCATTGCTGTTTGAGTGCCAATTAGTTGTTGCTGCTAATTTTTTTTGGTGTAGTTAATAAATCATTAGTTGTCTGCATATAAATTAGTCATTGCTGCACGAATGCATATTTTCAATTTCTTGAGGGCCAGTTTTCGTCCTGTTTTCCCAATTTCCTTATCGAAGAGAAGGTTATGTTGATTTAGTAAATTTTAAATTAAAAAAGTAATGATTATTCATATTAATGTTCAATTGCTAACATGGAGAGATGAGATAATGGTAGCATTCATTGTTGTGTCCACTCTGGTTTTTAATACATACAGCCAAAGAAAAAAAAAATGAAGATCAGCATGTGCTAGCAGAGACCAGTTTTCAAAATATTTGAAGTCTTAAAATTAAATGTAATTGGACGGGACGGGACGGGACGGGACGGGACCAGAACCAACCGGTTTTGGTCTGATCTGGTTCTTTTTTCACAATTCCCATTGGGAATCAGTTCAGTACAGTCTCAAGAGACTTGAACTGAACCACCTGGCTTTCACCTCTACTCTTGAGAATCACATATTCACATATCGTTTTTCATCTTCAGTCTCTCTTTCCCTATTCTCTTCCTGAGTTAGTTCTTTTGAGTCTTTTCTTCACATCACATTGTCGAGTCTTCAACCGCTGTTGCCTTACGTCTTTGTATTTCATCGAACCTACAGTTGCTTCTTTTTTGGAGCGAGGGCAGAGCCACAAAGCCATAGTCCCCAGAGGTTCCAGATTTTTTTTTTCCTTTTATTAATAGATTTATAATCCATAATCTATAGAGGCACCTATATTTATCTAGGGATGGGCAAAATTACTTAGAACCAATGGAACTGATCCCGAAAATTGAACCAATTTTTTAAAGAAAGCTTCATTTTTGGTCACTTTTTACCCGAGAAATGGACGATTGCTCCAATTCTTGGTTTCTTCTACAAACCACGGTTTCAAACCGAAAGAGTTGATTTTTTTTTTTTGGCTGGTTCAATGCACCAACAAGGCCTAATTAATATTTTAAAACCCACACCTTCAAATTTAAATTCAACAACACTATGCAGTGTGTTGCCTATCAATTCTCTCCCTTTTCCTGGTTCATTAAGAAAAATACAGTATAACTTCGACCAAACTAGACCGTGGCCACCGCTATGCTTACCTCTCCCCTCTCTATCTCTGTCCATCCAATTGCCTTTCTTTTACAACATGCCTCAAGATTTCTTTTATGTCTTTTTCATAGAAATTAAAAATATTTTGAATTCTCTTATGTGACTATTACTCTATAGAGCATTAAATGTGTAGCTTCTTGTAGTATAAGTACATTTGATGTTGCCAATATCTCCCTCTTTTTGAAGTTTTAATCATTTTGCTTATTAAAATCTTTGTCCAGATGAATAATCTGGGAAAAAAGGTTTGATTTGAGGAAGTCAAAACATAGATTTCAGAAACGACCCGGTTGAAGCACCTGGTAGACGGGTTCAAACGGTCGGTCATTGTCGGTTAAAAAATTCAAATAATAAATCTTTTATTTAACATAAATACGATGAATGTTTAAAAGTCGAGGCATGTTATATTTGAAACCAATATAAAGTTTGGTGAATAACTGTTGTGCATGCATTTAATACGCTGGAAAAAACTCTGAATTTTTAAGTAAAATTATTTGGGCCTGTGTCACGTAGCCAACTATTATAATTGAACAAGAATTTCCTGTTAATTTGACTATTGGGACTGATGACAGTGAACAACTCTGAAACCTATAGAACGTTTGGTGACAGTTTTAGGACAAAACAATGTTCAGCCAGCTTAGATGAAATTTCTCTATGATTCAATGGCCTACTATGATATTAACCTCACACAACTATGGGATAGTGTAAGGAATGGGTTTTTGAAAGAAGCAAACATCCATCGAAAGGAAGCACAATTATTTCATATCCGTTATAGGATGAAAGTGGAATCAGTGTATCCCTGTTGAAATGTGCTTAGGGTTAGTATCTTGCATACAAATGTTAATTGATCAATGTGGATATTGTGAATTCCTTTCACTTATAAATCTTTTTTTTTTCCACCTTTGATATCATGTGGAGTACCTTTTAATTGATCAAAAGAATGAAATTATATTAATATACTACCTCCAACCCTACCCTCTTACTTTTTATGTTTTTTGGAGTTTAATATTTTTTGGATCTGCTGCAGGCACATCTAGACATACATAGCAGAATGGGTGATGACGCATTTGATGAAAAGTTATTGACCGAGAAACTCTCTAAACTCAATAGTTCTCAGCAAAGCATAGAGTGTATCCTTTCTATAGAAGAGTAATGGCAGTTACTAATGTTCTGTTTCAAACTTTTGGCGATAAACATACTATGTACACGATAACTTTCTGTTTTATTATTATTATAAATGGTTAACAGTTCTGGCAAAGCATCAATATCCGAGTGCATAAAACATAATAGGTACATATAACTTTCTATGTTCGTGCTATTATGTGGTGATACTTGGGCTGCATACATGATTTCCATTTTTCTGTGCAGTGTTACAAAATATGATCATGATGCATGACTTGCCCTATCCTATGAATGCATGCAGTAAAAATTTCATGTTCACTTACGTGCGGTTGCTTCATTCCGAAACACTCTTTGTATTTGGTGGTTGTAAATATCATATTAATACCTAATAAAATAGTGAATTCAAATCATTGTTTTCCTGTTGTTTAGCTGTTTGCACGTTCTCTTTCTATTGTTTTGTTTAATGTGCCTGTTAAGTTACCTTCTGAAGCTGCTATTTGCTTGAGAAGACGGCAACTATCACGACAGCGAAATTATCAATTCCCGTATGACCTTCCTCTTACCAAAAGAGAGAGGAAAACATATATATCTTTGCAAACTTGCGAAACTAAATAATGTGACTTACAGTTGATACTGCTGATGTTAAAATACAGAAATCAAGAATATAAACATTACAGGAACAAGAGGGAGGCAATTTTGCTTTGTTTCTATCTTTAATCCTTTTTATTTTTCTCTCTTTCTTTTGTTTGGTGTTTGTTATTTATTTATATTTTTTCTCTGGGGCTTTGTATCATATGCACTTGGAATTTGTACTACAGTTGAGCTCTGTAGCGTGTGGATCCAATTACAATTCCAAACTTCTGTTTCTTTTCTTCGTCATGAATTTGCCTAAATGATCAAGTTATTGGATGCAATGAATCTAATAACTGACTCATATCACTTCATTTGGTTTCCAATTTGGTCACCTAGTCTAATTCCGCCCCATTTCATGACATGGCTTTCTATTCCTAACATCTATTCCCATTTACACAAGTTCAGATGTGGGCACATTGGAAGCTGGAATTAACCCTAAAACATTGTATATGACATTTCATCAGCTGTGCTGTATCTCCATCTCTCTCTCTCGTTATGATTAGACTAAATTAGTTTTTGACTTGTGCCTGACATGTGCATTGCATATTCTATTTTTTTTTCCTTTTATTTGGTCATCTAGTCTAATTCTGTCCCATTTGATGACACGGCCCTTTATTCATGACATCTAATCTCATTTACACGTTCAGAGGTGGGTATATAGGAAGCCAGAATTAACCCTAAAACATTATCATTTCATCAACTATCCCACATCTCCATCTCTCTCTCTCATTATGGTTAGACTAAGGTGGTTTTTTAACTTGGTGACTGACCTGTAGATTGCATATTCTTCAAAAATTTTCCTTTATTTGGTCACTTAGTCTAATTCCATCCCATTTGATGTATTGGCCATCTATGCCTAACGTCTATTCCCACTTACACAAGTTCAGGGGTGGGTACATTGGAAGCCAGAATGAACCGTAAAACATTATATGTGACATTTCATCCACTGCCCCACACCTTTCTCTCTATATCGTCACTAAGTTGGTTTTTGACTAGTGCATTGCTTATTCTCCTCTTTTTTCCTTTATTTTTCTGGATGGGAAAGGGGTGAGGGGAGTATAAAACAATAGTATGTTCCTTCAACGAACTCTGCTTGTTTGAGTACATTTAATATTGACCTGAAGATGGAACAGTCTTTGTCAAAAAGTCAAACAAGAATGTATAGCTGAGAACAATTTTATCATTCATGGAATCTAAATTTCCTAGTATCTTTTCAATATCGATGCAGCTTTTGTTTGAACTTGGTGCTTTTGTTCATATGTTTCCACACTGTAGTGCAGTTTTCTTTTAACACCCTTTCAGCTCTATCTCGATGGTGCGTATCTAACCGCAAAAAGGCCAAGCAAGTTGTCGAAACTTGGGAGAAACTATTTAAATCTGCACAACGGGATCAACAGATTTCTTTTTTATATTTGGCGAATGACATCCTGCAAAATAGCAGGCGCAAGGGAAGTGAATTTGTAAATGAATTCTGGAAGATCCTTCCGTCAGCTCTGAAGAGTGTTTACGATCTTGGCCATGAAAACTGCAGGAAGGTTGCTTCCAGACTGGTAAGTTCCTTGACAACTCACAGCTTGAGGCAATATGACAACCATCTTATACATAATTAATTGGAAACTGAGAAAGAAACAAGTGTGTGAACTCCTATATTTTATCGACTCTAAATTTTGTTTATATTTTACGTGTAGTTTTGTAATTATGATATGGAATGTTCTATTTCCAATATTTCGATAATGGATTTTGAACCCACCTCCCAATCCCCCAACCATTCCCAAAAATAAAAATAAAAATAAAAATAAAAATAAAAATTCTTGTTTCCAGGTTTGGTTCTAGTCCTATAATGTCTGAGATAAATTTTATATTGGAACGTGTATGGTTGGATGAACAGATAATTACAGCATAACATTGTATCCTTTTTTTATTACCATTCTAATGAATGTGATGCTGTTTGCCTGGTTCTCTTTCAAATTTGATAAGACATGTTTTTCGACTTCAATTTTGCCAGTTTTAAGATTGTGTTAACTAATGTCTAGTCATTCTGTGGAAGTTCAGGTGAGAATGCAAGTTATCACAAATTATAATTTTTGGCTTGTTGATGCAAGATGAGTGTTCTTTTTCCGAAAACTTAATTCTAGCTGTTAGAGACAAGATTAATCTTATATGTTAAAAGTACTAAGCTTTTGGATTCTTGTGGATTGGAAATTCTAAAGAATAATCCTACTAGACTAATAAAGCCTTTTTTTGGTCTTTGCATCAATTATAGGTTGTATCTTACGGTTATTTCCTTATGATGTATGTATTTCCATAACTAATGCATCATTACAGTGTGTACCGGTTCATGTAGAACCAGTTGAAATACTACTTGGGCGCATTGCAGATATTGTCCTTTCCTTGTTTCGACGTGATGGTGGTTCTAGTTTGAATTATCTGTCTCCATTCAGTTCAGAGTATATGTGGAAATCCCACTTTTGATAGATCTTTATAAACTTTTCACACTGTAATTATTCTTCCTTTGGTATAAGAGCTTCCAGTATTACACGAAATGGGAGATTTGGCTGTTAGTTTTCATTGAGTTGTATGGATATTTCATTCCTATTCCTATAATTGAATCTTGTATAACTTGTTCTCATCTCCTGATGATTGCCATCTCTTGTTTTCCGTCCTTTGAATTTTGCTTTTTGGTGACTGGGAATGCTCTTTATAGGTTGATATATGGGAAGATAGAAAAGTTTTTGGATCCAGGGGCCAAAATCTTAAAAATGCAATCTTGGGCAAGACGACTCCTGTCACTGTCAGCAATGTTAAGAATTCAAATCCTATCAAGGTTGTGAAGAGAGATGGCAACTCATTAAGAATTGTAAGTATAATCCACAACTTTATGGATGAAAATTGTTCGAATCACAGTCATTTTGATGCAGATTATCTCCTTTTTTTTATATTTTAAATTTAGAAATTAGCTGTTGGGGGTATGCCAGAAAAAATCTTAACTGCATTCCAGCTGGTACACGATGAAGATGTCAATGAAGAAGCAGCCTTAAAGCAGTTTAGAACTGCAGTTTCTTGCATTCAAGAAATGGAGAAAGAGGTTCAAAATGTTCCTTCTCAAGGTATGACCTTATAGTCTCCTTTAGAATTTATCTCATAGGGGCTAACATAATGTCTTGATGGGATTTTTTCTCTTTGATTCCCCCCAATGCATATATTCAAAATAGTGGTAGCTTGTTCTTGTTTATCAATCTGGAAGTTCGATAGACATCCTCTAAATGTGCAGATGATTTTACATGCTTTTGAGCCCTTCGATATTGATATTTAACCAAAGTCCATTTTTTTCAGATCTGCAGGGTTCTGATTTGGTGGATAAGATACAGGAACAGGAGAATACACTTCAGCAGTGTGTTGGACAACTTGAAAATGCTGGAGCAATCAGAGTTGCACTGGTTTCCCAGCTTAAAGAGGCACTTGAGGATCAAGTATGGTTTTATTTTTGTAATTTTCATGTCTGCAATTATGACTCATAAACACTTTTCAAATTCTGATAAATTCTGGCTTTTCAGGAAACAAAGCTGGCACTGATACAGAGTGAGCTACATGTAAGGATCTCTGTTTTCTGTCTGGCACATGTTATCAGAAAACCCATTGCAAATGCCTGCTGTTTAAATTGTCTTTTGGAATGGTTGAATATGTTGTCCAACTGTAGAAAATCTTTTGGCTTCTTTCCCCGTCTGTGCAGAATCCGTGCAACGGTTTCTGTGCAGTTTCTGTGCCACGCACGACAACATACGCTTACCAAATAACTGTCCTTTTTACAGATTTTGTATTACGTTTTTAGTGTGGTGGGGCTAAACTGATAAATGTTTTGCTTGAAGTACCGTCTTGTGTTATTCCTTAAAAATATTGAAATAGCTGTACATCAAGGGCTCTGGAGGGGCAGCTTTACTCAAAGCTGAGGTACTAGTAGCTGAACTTTAAGTTAAAATAGTTGCAAGGACTTAACTCCATTTTTGATGTAGAAGGAAAATGGGACGAGTAAAGGAAGTGCACAAGCTTCTTTTTTCGTGTTTCTTCATATTTGTTGCACAATTATCTTTTTTGAAAAAGTTGCATTTGATTTCTAGTCTAGACTTCAATGGATACTTACCCTCCATAATTCTTTTTGGGCCCACTAGTTACCCTTTCATTCTTTCCTTTCTATTTTATGTGCAAACCAAGCAAAAGAAAGTTCTTGTGTTCCCCCTCAAAACCAAATCAATTGATAAGTTACATGGATTAAGGTTTCTACTCGGGACAGTATAAACTTGGAAGTAGGCTACTCAAATACTTCTTCACCATTCCATTCTAGCCAACTCTATAGCACGGACACTTAAACTAGGGTAGCGTGTCGATGTCCAACAAGGGTTGATATCGACACTCTTCGGACACTCTACCATAATCATTTTTCTTTTTTTACTAGAAATATGATATATTTTTAACTCAAAATTATTAGCAAATAATAAATAGGTACTCATATTTGAAGGATTTCAAAAAGAAAAATTAATAACAAATATAAAATTAGATTTATACTATATAAATGAAATTTTTTATAGAATTTAATCAAACTGTAGGTGAGGTGTCGTGTCAATAATTTTTTTGAAAAATCACGTGTCGACA
Organism: Fraxinus anomala; assembly: GCA_903798345.1. Taxonomy (NCBI): domain Eukaryota; kingdom Viridiplantae; phylum Streptophyta; class Magnoliopsida; order Lamiales; family Oleaceae; genus Fraxinus; species Fraxinus anomala. The sequence continues at coordinate 4,608 of CAIGRN010087652.1, read as the reverse complement.
TGTCCGTATCGGTGCATCATAGCTAGCACTTACCATGGCATAATCAATCTCACAACTAATTCTCCTGCTCGAAAAGCAGCTAGAAAACAAGAACAACAAGAGATACATTTTCAAAATCAAGAGTTACCCACAACCACGTGGATGCTACTAAGAACTGAACAAAATACTTTCCCAACAACTCACATGATTTTCTTTTCCTTTATGAGGACACTCAAAGTGCAAGTAGGAATCTAAATTTTTTTTTGTCTATCTAAAAATCATTTCTATCCCAGCAGTCTCAAGAATGATTGTTTGTGGTTGTCAATGACATATAACCCCAGAACTATTCTGTGAGTATAATGTAAAAGTATGCACATTCATTCAGCCAACAGCAACTATGTTATTCCAATGAAAACTGTTATTCGAAGAGCATTCTACAATGTCCATAATTTTGTGATTCTTAGGTTTCTGATATCCATATAAGGGACAGATGCACATAAGTCAATTTCTTCTCCAATCCATCGATTCCATTACTTCTCACTCAAGAGAAAGGACATTTATAAGACCAGAAAGTAAATTGCCCGCACTCGCATTCGCACTCGCACTCGCACTCCTGAGTTAGAATAGGATGGCCAATACCAAATGACATGTGAAGCGGAGTTGATTTACGAACATTTGAGTTTCTCGGAAACCAAGACTCTAATAAGTTTCTAACACATGCAAGTACACATAAGCACACAAACAGACTCTGTCTAGTTGAACAAAAAGACAGAATGCTACAAGTTTGGTAGTGATATAGCAACTCAAAAGGCCAAAATGATTCACCAACAGTATCTATATCGGATCAGATCTTTTCAAGTCAATAGTTTCTGTCTTGCTGAATGAATTACTTAGCAAGTCATTGAGTCAATATATAATCTGTCTCCATACCATATCCTCGTCAAAGCAAACTTGATTACTAGAAATAACCAATTGAGCACAGCAACTGTCACTTAAAAATATAGTTTAAACTAGTCTAATTGAACTCCACTTAGCATATAACAACGAGTATTACACCAAGTACACTAATCAAATTACTAAGCCAACTTAAACTTGTTCACACTTCATATCAACCCCGAACCCCACTCACCTGACGGCCCACAAATAAAAAATGCAGGCATATGCCACAACTAGATGCAACTACCAAAGGGTGCACAAAATGCACTTACAGATGCATAATTTATACATGAGTGGAGATAAATAAATGAAAAAATGAGTATAAATTTGTAATGTGTAACCTGCTGAACCTGAGGAACAGGGTGGCGGATTGCATGAGCCTGTAAATGATCAAAAGTTGAATACAAACTCCCCATGTTGTTATTCAATGCTTCCCTCTCCTGCAAATATATATAACAGATAAATCAAAATGACTCTTTACAACAATCACAAGGCAAAATTATGAATCCACACATTTTCACACTCCAAAATATGGTTTTCTAAATAATTATCTTCTACATATAAAAAACAGAAAGCAATTAAATTACTAGATTATATTCCACGTTTCATTTGATTCACCCTCATAACAAGACAAATTTCCAAGTTTTGCCTATTACAAAGAGCTAGGTTGCAGAAATTGAAACTCTTCGGAAACTCATGGAGACATTTAGAAAATTCAAAAATATTATATAATTTTCTTTTACTTTAAAATTCGAAAACCTTAAGGAAACTTTTAAGAATAGCACGTCATAGCTTTTTGTTTCGTGTTTAATTTAAATAAACTAAATATAATTTCAGACTATAATCCTTATATTTCACAAAATTAACAAGCAATTAAAGTTTGAATTAACGTTATAGAATTTTAGAAACAATAAATTAAAATTTTCCTACAGCTTATTGTCGACTAATCTTTTCAGAAATAGCATTTCCAATGTCCGTTCAAAGAGCAAAAAGGTAAATTAAGAGCTTACGGGCCTCACAACCAAGGCTCCGGCGCCACTAACATCATCCTGTCCGTTATCCAGGCTAAGGCCCAAGGGAAACATCGGTGGATGGGGGAGGCCAGCACCGTCTGATGAGTTTCCAGCGTCAGCTCCAGCCAGGCCAGCATAAGAAGGGAGGGAGAGGATTTGCTCAAGGAAGTCGTCGGCTGTATAACCCTCCGGCGGGTTCGTTGCCATGCCGGCGATTTTCCGACGGCGACAAAATTTCCCGGCGAGAATAAGAGAGAGAAAGGTCGGGTAGAGAGAGGACGGTGAGAGCTTTTGGGAAACTGGCAATGATAAAATGTGTATGCTTTTGTGGTGTGTGCTTTTTTATTTTTGATGAAAAGTGCTGTAATTTTTCGAGTCAGTGGTCGGGATCAAAGTGTAATTGGTATAAATTTTGGGGGGTTGAAAATGCAACAAAATAAAAATAAGGGGAGTTATATCACCACAGAAATTTTAGCCCTATTTTGGCACCCTTTTTACAAAAACTCACGGCGCATTTCACTTACTATTTTCAAGTTGATTTCAATTTTGTAAAACACAAAAATATATTTGATATGTTATTTTTGAAAATATATTTATAAATTTATAACATAAAACTCAAAGCGCATTTTTTACGCTTTAATTGTTCAAGACGAAAATTCTGAAAACACACAAAATATATAAAATAAGCGTTAAATAAAATTTTATAAATAAGAATTTTGAAAAATAAAAATGCATAACTCTAACAAATAAAATTTAAAAATTTTAAAAAATAAAATTCTAAAAATAAATTCTAAAATTCTAAAAAAAGGTATAATTCTAAAACAATAAAATTCAGAAAAATTAAAATTAAAATTCAGAAAAATAAATATTATAAAAATTTCTAGAAAAATAAATATTATAAAATTAGTTCCAACTCTTAATGATTATTTACAAAAAAAATTTAAAAATGTTCAAATGAACACAAACAAAGGCATTTTAAATCCAGGCATTATTTTTTATTTTTTATTTTCTATATTTTAAGATTAATTTATTATTTTTTAGTGAGAAAAAATATTATAAAATTCACCAACTTTAAAATGTATATAATACTTGATAATATATTAATGTAAAATTGTTCTTTTTTTACTAAAAATCAAATTTAATGGAATAAAATGTAATAAAACAATTTTTTAAAATTTCAAAGCAAGCGTATTTTCTAATTTTCTATTTTAAGAAATAATTTTTCAAAATAATAAACCAAACGTGTTTTTAGAAATCATTGAATTGAGATTTGATTCTTCTAGATAAAGTAAAGACTGAAATAATTATAATACTTGATAAGAATTAAATTACAATCAATGTGAGTTCGACACTTAACTCTACTACTATATTACAAAATTTGATACCGTACACTTGCGGCATAAATCTCGATATAGAAAACGCGTGACATTCCTAGTGCTTATGTTTGGATCTCATTTCTTTTGTTTCCTATTCATTTTCAGGCAAAGAGCACATTGTTTGTTATAGCTAAGGCTATTGAGATTGATCTATAATGTAAACTCCTTGATAGAGTATGGATTGAGAGGGAGAAGATGGAGCGATATTGGCAGCCTTTTGTATATAATGAGGTGCCAGACTTTTGTTTTCGATGTAGACACTTCGGACATTCGGATGAGAGTTTTTCTAGCGGTTTGCATCCTATCCCACCTTCTGTGGCCTTGATTGTTGTTGACCAGACTTATAGGTCTAATCCAGTTTTGACCAAAGATAATGGTAAAGTGAATGAAGTTGTGATTGCACCTCGCCAAAGATGGACACCTATTAAGAGAAATCAAAGGAGACATGATAGTACATCAGATGTGATTTCTCATTCTACTCCTCAGACTGTTATCACTATTGCTCCTATTACCCCCGTCACTACAGTTACTACATCACAGACATCTGTTATTCACATGGCTCCTAGTCTTTATACTACACCGCCTGTTATTAGGAATATTGCTCCACATATTACTACCTCTCTACCATCAGATCATTCTACAGTTGCTCCCATTAGGGTGGATACTCAGAGTTCTCTTATTATTACATCAGCTCCTCATTCAGCATTTCAGTCTCCGAACCCCATCAGCAGTGCTCCTATGATTGTTAGTTCTATATATTTTGATCCTCTCTTGGTGGATATGTTAGAGAGGCCACAAGGATATGTTGACATGTGGTTGATTTTATCCTTAATGTTTTGATAATAACAAACAAGATTAATATTATTTCTAACAATAATTGATTTTGAGTGATGATAGTTTAATGTTTAAATCAATCAAGTATTGCCAAAATCAACACATCATAAATTGGACTTGAAATGAAGATCAAAGTGAAAGTTAAGTATTCAAGTCAAATCATTCAAGACGAGAGATTAGAAGATCAAAATCAAGACTATCAAATTGGGCTCATGAAAAAGGTCGAGATCGAAGTCAAACATTAAAACCAAACATCAAGAAAGATTAAGATCAAGAGTTTAAGAGCCGACGGGAAAGAAACTTCGAAACAAAATCAAAAACTAGACTTTCGAGATCATGTGTAACGGTATAACACTTTGATCTTTAGTAATGAATGACAATATCTCAAAAATCATTTTGTGCACGAAGCGTTAATTTTATAAAATATATTTTTAAAAAAATAAGATTGATCTTTTAAAGTGATACTTGAA
>CAIGRN010087618.1:0-19228 GCA_903798345.1 Fraxinus anomala | reverse complement strand
TTTTTTTTTTTTTTTGGATTTATACCACTTAAATCTGATGCTCTTCTTTTGATGTTCTGCAAGTTTTGACTCATAGCCATCTACTGGGATATTTCTCTTTTCATTTTGAATTTCTACTACCAGCAGGTACGACCACTTACAGTTTGTCGTTTCATCTCTTTTACTGTAATTATATGTTCTATATTGATTCACATTTTATTACTACGTTTACTATTTTTAGGCTTAGTCAAACATTTCTTCATCTACAACTATTCGTGCGCATTGCTAACTTGCACACAAAGACTTAACATATTGGCAACTGTAATGTGTTTTCATGTGCGTTTGGGAATTTTGGTTTAAACTCTTCGTCCATTTTTATTTTACTTATATTCAGTCGACCATGGCTTTGCTATTGGATGCTCCACCCAATTGCCTTGTTGTGTGATTGTGTTGATGACAACTGGAAAATGATTGCATTGATTTTCTCAGCCGTTGCCAGGTTTAAAATTTTTTTCTACTTTAGGACACGAGTATGGGCAGTCTATATTTTTCACATATTGCTATGTAAATTTTTGAGTAGGTTAATGATGTTAGCATTATTTAGATTAACTCTACATTTCGACATATTGTATTGAATCATATTCACAAATTTTGTTTATGAGAAGTATGTAAAAATCTGATTACATATGATTAATGTGTACTATTTTGTTTTGTAATTATTATAGTTTTGTTGGTAATCAAATAAATAAATATTTTTAAAAAATTAAATTAATTATGCAATTGTTTTAAAAAAATGTAAAATGACCTACGGCAACAGTCAAAAAATGTTGCAAAAAAGAAGGATATAAGCATAGACAACATTCAAAAAAACGTTGCAAAAAGGTTATTCGTAACGTTCAAAAAACGTTGCAAAAAGTTCATTGGCAATAATCAAAAAATATTGCAAAAAGGTTATTAGCAAGGTTCAAAAAACATTGCAAAAAGATTATTAACAATATTTAAAAAATGTTGTCGTATCCTTTACTCTACGACAATATCGAAGTTTGCAATATACGTCCGAACGTTGTAAAAGGTCTTCGATAACATTTTTTTAACGTTGCAATAGACTGTTTTTGTTGTAGTGAGCAAAAACCTTACCTCGATACCTCAAGTCCTATGGTTTTTCATCAAAAATTTTATAGACATGGAGATCCATCAGGTACCATGAACTTGGAGGCCCCCAATATACTTTCAACTCGGCCAATGTGGAGCAATTCCAAAATGGTTCTATGTACTCCCAACCAAAACCCTGCTGAATTCAGTCTTCCGGATCCTCAAAACAAGAATACCTTATGTGCAATTAGTACAAATGATAGGATTATTTTGTGTTAATTGCATGTATTCCAGATTAGTATCTCTCCATAACTAACAGAGTTAATAAAAATGAAAAATCTAATTAACCATTATATATATATATATTGAGAAAGGTAGAAATTAAATGCCAGCAAACACAAGTGGTAAAAATTATAAATATTCACGTTTCACAAATAAAGAATCGTTATTAATTATGTACAAGTCCATCAATGCCATTGTTGTCTTTGATGGATCACGGAATATATCCAGTTCTTTCAAAGTGGGTGCAAAAGAATTCATTGATAAACTTTTCTCGCTGCAATCACCCCCTGAGGTTCAATAGAAAAGAGAATCAGAGTTTACTCAACGTTCACTGTTTTCACGGGTACATCATTTTAACGATCTTATTTGATCATGGACTGGTGTTCATAGTGCTGGTGAAAGCTCGAAGAAGCGTGCATCTTCTTTAAACTGTAAGATCTTAACTTTTCTATCTGTGTATATTTTCAATAGTTTAGATTTATCTATTCTATATATCTATAGAAATAACTGACGAGATCACAAAACTAATAAGAATACAAAACAGATGTCTACTCTCGGATTTAAGATTAGACTAATCACATTTATCTTTAATAATTTTCTTCTCTACTTCATCGAGATATTTCTGAAAAGGCTACCTGATTTTGTAGATGAAATGTCCGCTAAATGTCTGGAGCAAGAAAACCCAGGACGACCACAAAAATCTAAACCCCTTGGAGGGTGCTTCACGTGTTATTCAAGATTCTTCTTTTGTCATGGGTAAGCAAAAAAATATCCTTGGTACATCAAGTCCCATGGCTTTTCGTCAAAAAATTTATGGACATGAAGGTCATCCGGTACCATGAACTTGAGGGCCCTCAACATGCTTTCAACTCGGCCAATGAGAAGCAATTCCAAAAAGGTTAAACTAAATTCAGGCTGAATTCAGTATTCTAGATCCTCAAAACAAGTATATCATATGTGCAATGAGTGCAAATGATAGGAATGTTTTGTGCGAATTACCCTTCTCTTCCTGATATACATAATCTGTCTGTAAATCTTCCTTTCAAATCAATAATTTAATACCATTTGATCCTAGATTATTTCTGCATATATATAGAAACTTGAAGTTTAGTTTATTTCTTTGTACAAAGATTAAGAACAATTCTTTATACTTGAATCTTGAATATTTATAATTTTTTCGATTTAGGTTTGCTTCTATTTAATTTCTACCCCTCTCTATACATGAGATGTAGATGCTATTACAATACTATTGAAGGGAAAATGACTAGGTGAGAAAAATATACACAGTGGCTTGACAAATTTCCTCTTCTGAAATGATATGAGAGCAATCCACATGCCTATTTGATGGAAGGAACTAATAGAACGAGACACACGGACCAACTCCCGAAGAAAATGTTGAAATGAGGTAGTAAATGCCAAATTTGAAATGACAGGGATGATTTATGCAATGAGTGCAAATGATAGGTATGTTTTGTGATATTACCTCTATTCCATATTAGTTTCTCTCTGTATTTTCGATGTTATGTAAATCCTCTACATTAATGTTTTACATATAAATATAAACTAACAGGGTTAATAAAAATAAAATGTCTAATCAACCAATATTACAAATATAATTCAACATTGAGGGCATGCAAATTACGTGCAACGCACGTCGAACTCACTAACACATTTTTACATTATGGTATCATTTCAACATTTTCTTGTGGATTCAGTCATTTTCTATCCCATTCCATTAATTCATTCCATCAAATAGATGTGTGGATTGTACTACTCACAACATTTGAGAATGGTAATTTTGTCAAGCCAATGGATATGTTTTTGATGCCTGACCCATTTTCCCTTCAACTTATTGTTATTGTATAACTATCATATACATATATTGAAAAGGTAGAAATTATAAATATTCATGTTTCAGGAATAAAGATTCGTTATTAATTAAGTACAATTCCAGCAATGCACTTTTTGTCTTTGATAGATCGGGGAACATATCCAGTTCTTTCAAAGTGGGTGAAAAAGAATTCGTTAATAAACCAATTTTTCACAGCAATCACACCACCCGAGGTTCAATAGGGAAGAGAATCAGAGTTTACTCATTAGTTCACTGTTTTCGCAGCAACAACATTCTAAGGATCTTATTTGATTGTGGTCTGGTGTTCGTAGCACTGGTGAAAGCTCGAAGAAGCATGCATCTTATTTAAACTGTAAGATCTCAACTTTTCTAAAAATTTTGTGTTTTTGCCTACTTTTGATTCACTTTTGTTGGTGAAGTAGGAAGAAACGAAAGTCTGAAGTGAGAATGGAATTTTTTATTGATCAGTCTTAGTATATTTTCAGTAGGTTGGATTCATATTATCTATATATCTATGGAAATAATTAACTAGATCACTAAACTAATAAGAATACAAAACAGATTGTCTACGATTGGATATAAGATTAGACTAATCACCTTTATCTCTAATAATTTTCTACTCTACTTCATTGAGGCATTTCTGAAATGGCTACCAGATATTGTAGACCAAATGTCCACAAAATGTCTGGAGCAAGAAAGCTCAGGAAGACAACAAAAATCTAAATCCTTGAAAGGTGCTTCGAGATTCTTCTTTTGTCACGATAAGCCAAAAACTATCCTTGGTACCTCTAGTCCTATGGTTTTTCATCAACAATTTTCTGGACATGAAGGTCATCCGGTGCCATGAACTTGGAGCCCCCCCACCCCCTCAATATGCTTTCAACTCGGCCAATGAGAAGCAATTGCAAAATGGTTAAACTGAAATCCTGCTGAATTCAGTATTCCGGATCTTCAAAACAAGTATACCATATGCGCAATGAGTGCAAATGATAAGGGATGTTCTGTGCTAATTACCCTTCTTTTCGCAATATATATAACCTGATTTGTAAATCCTCATTCCAAATCATGGATTCAATCCCATTTGGTCCTGGAGTTTATATTATTTCTGCATGTAGAAACTCGAAGTTTACTTTATGTCTAACACAGAATAAGAACAATTCTTTATTCGTGAATCTTAAATATTTATAAGTTTGACGATTTAGGTTTGCTGCTACTTAATTTCTACCCCTCTCTGTATCTATGGTATATATACTATAACAACACAATTGAAGGGAAAATGGATTAGGTGAGAAAAACATATATAGTGAATTGAAAAAATCACCCTTCTCAAATTATGTGAGTACAATCCATGTGTCTATTTGATTGAAGGAATTAATAGAATGAGAAGGAGATGTTGAAACAAAGTTGTAAATGCCAAGTTTGAAACGATAGAGATAATTTACTCAATGAGTACGAACGATAGGAATGTTTTGTGCTAATAACCCGTTTCCATGTTAGTCTCTCTCCATATTTTTGATCTTATGTAAGTCTTTTACATTAATGTTTTACATATAAATATAAAGTAACAGAGTTAATAAAAATGAAAAATCTAATTAACCAATATTACAAACATAGTTTAACCGTGAGGCCATGCAAGTCACAAACACTTTTTTATATTATATTATCATTTTAACATTTTCTTGTGGATTTGGTCATTTCTATCTCATTCTAGTAATTTCTTCCATGAAATAGACATGTGGATTGTACTTACATCATTTCAGAAGGTAATTTTGTTAAGCCATTGGACATGTTTTTCCTGCCTAATCCATTTTCCCCTCAACTTATTGTTATAGTATAACTATCATATATATATTGAAAAAAGTAGAAATTGAATGCCAGCAAAGACAAGTGGTCAAAATTATAAATATTCACATTTCACGAATAAAGAATCGTTATTAATTATGTACAATTCAAGCAATGCAATTGCTGTCTTTGATGGATCTGGGAATATATCCAGTTTTTTCAATGTGGGTGCTGAAGGATTCGTTGATAAACCCTTTTCTCCCTGCAATCACCGCCCGATGTTCAACTGGGAAGAGAATCACAGTTTACTCAACTATTTAATGTTTTCTCAGAAACATCAATCAAAGGATCTTATTTGGTTAAAATCTGGTGTTCGTAGCGCCATTGAAAGCTCGAAAATGCATGCATCTTCTTTACAGTGTAAGAGTTAACTTTTCTAAAAATTTCATTTGTTTTTTGCCTACTTTTGATTTATGTTCGTTGAAGTAGAAACAAATGAAAATTTTATGAGAATTAAATTTTTTTATTGATCAATTAGTGCATATTTACAATAGTTTGGATTCGTCTATTTTATATATCTATGAAAATAATTAACAAGATCACTAAATTAATAAGAATAAAAAACAGATGTTTAAGATTGGATATAAGATTAGACATATCACATTTATATTTAATAATTTTCTGCTCTTCTTCATTGAGATATTTCTCAAACGGCTGCCTGATTTTGTGGATCAAATGCCCGTTAAATGTCTGGAGCAAGAAAACTTAGGAGGACTACACAAATCTAAATCATTGAAAGGTGCTTCACGTGTTATTCGAGGTTCTTCTTTTGGCATGGATAAGCAAAAAACTATCCTTCGTACCTTAAGTCCTATGGTTTTTCATCAACAATTTTATAGAGTACACGAAGTTCCATCAGGTACCATGAACTTGGAGCCCCAAATTTACTCAACTTGGCCAATGAGAAGCAATTCCAAAATGGTTCTTTGTACTCCCAATCGAAACCCTGCTGAATTCAGTATTCCAAATCCTCAAAACAAGTATACCACATGTGCAATGAGTGCTAATGATAGGGATGTTTTATACTAATTACCCCTCTTCTTTTCTTGATCTGTAAATCCTCATTACAAGTCATGAATTTAATACCATTTGGTTCTGGAGTTTATTTCTACATGTAGAAACTTGAAGTTTAGTTTATTTCTTTATACAGTGATTAAGAACGATTCTTTATTCTTTATTCTTGAATATTTATAATTTTGATGATTTAGGTTTGCTGCTATTTAATTCTACCCTCTCTATATATGAGATATATATACTATAATAATACAATTGAAGGGAAAATGGATTAGGTGAGAAAAACAAACACAGTGGCTTGAAAAAATTACCCCTCTCAAATGATGTGAGAGCAATCCGCATGTCTTTGATGGATAGACTAATAGAATGAGACAGAACAGAGTAACTCCGCAACAAAAATTATTGAAATGAGATTGTAAATGCCAAGTTTGAAATGACAGGATGATTTATGCAATGGGTTGCAAACGATAGGTATGTTCTGTGATAATTACCCATATTCTGTATTAGTGTCTCCTTATTATACATATAAATATAAACTAAGTTAATAAAAATGAAAAATAACGAATATTACAAATATAATTCAACCGTGAGGCCATGCAAATCATGTGCAACAACTTTATTGTATTTCAGAAATAATAAAAAATATTAATTTGAAGTCCTAAAAACAATAATTATGGGGAACATATGTGCATGCACGTGCAAAGAACGTGGTTGTTTGTGTGATGGATCCAAAGAAAACAAACCCAACGCTTTCTTCACCTAAAATTCCTTATTGCTGCTCTGCGTGAGTCCCATCCCCACCCAACCACGATCACACACCCATTAAACCCAAATTCTATCTCCAGACAGCTGGCCATCGCAAAGAAATCAACTCTCCCCGTCCCTGATCAACTCACATGCCACCTCCAACTTAACCTGAAACATTTAATGTAAAGTGAGGATTTGAGGATTTTCTTGAATTATTTGCAAGATAATTGGGGTTTTTCCAATTATGGCTGTTTCTAAAGCTTTTCTGCTCGGTTTTGTCATTCTCAGTATGAATCAAAATTGCAATTTACCAAATTCCCACCCTATCACTTTGAAATATTAAGAAAGCAAAAGAAAGTTGGGTTCGAACTTTGTTTCGTTGCATAGGATATGAAGAAAGGTGTAGAAATTATATCATGTTATATAGCTATTGTTCTCAAACAAGAAAATATGTCAACCAAGCAAATCCGACACAATTTATAAAAGAAAAATTCTTGGGACATTTTATAAAATGAATAGAATTAATTAGCTATATCTTTAGTCCTAAAAAATAAATCAGCCAAGAAACAAGGTGAAGATATCCACCGAAGAAGAAATGATATAGACATTACCTTTAGATTCTATGAAAAAGAAGATGAACAAATCTTTTCTATCTTTATCTTCAACCCAACGAAACCCGAAAATCTTAAAAACTTGATCTTCAACAATTCTTGGGACCTCTCCTTGATTTCTCCCAAGATGGACGAATAAAGATCTTCGTTTATGAGTTCCTAGGGTTCGGAATCCATGCGTATCAATTGGGGCCCCATTCTCTGTCACATCATGTATATAGGTTTAGGGTTGAAGAGTTGTCCTTAACTGAAACCATGCTAAAATCCATGAACTTCGGCATGTGCGAACTCCACTCAGCAAACTGGAAATATGTGCAGATCAGGGTGCTGTCCAGTATGATAGTGTGTGGAGGTGCAAGCAGGTGCGTGCGCATGCTAGTAAAATCCGCTCACTCGGCCTGACTTCAAACACTTTAACTTTTGAACTACAACCCTGATTCAAAATCTATTTTTACGAGTTGAAATCCAAATTAGATTACATTTCAAATAGTATATTTTATGCTAGGTGGAAGTCCATGCATCTTCTCATGGTATTTTAAAATGTTAAATTCATCCATTTTTCAACACTTGTTTTCGAATGATTTGTTTTTTTAAACACCAAATTATACGTAAGAATACAAAAACAAACTAAATTAATAGAAAATCTTCTCAATTAAACTAACTTTTACAATAATTTAGGTACCTAAATAGGATTACAAAATACTCATATTGACCTCGGCTGAATATTCCCGTGTTCTTCTGAGATAGATTATCCTAATCTTAGGATTCTAACAAACTGTATAACAACACAAGAAACATGTAACAACTCGATGCATCCCACAAATCATACATTAATCTTCCAGATTGGAATATGAAAGTAACCAATGTTTGTTTTTCTAAACTATCAATCCAGAATCATTAAGTCCACTTTTAACTCGTGTCCCTTGTATAGCATACATTATAAAATTTAGCCTTTTATTTCCCATCGTATCATATGAAAAAGTGATAGTTATTCAGATCTAAACAATTTCAGACAAATGAGTGAGTAACCACTAGAATCATATTGTGGATCTCCATTTGCATGAGCAAGACCAGTCAAGCTTTGCAGCACTTATTATTTTCTTGCTACTGCATTATTAAACAAGTTTATCTTTATTTTTATTTTATAATTTGTCCTCTCTGTGTGATCTCTTTTTCCATCAAAGCCCCTAGTTTTCCATCTATTCCTAAGGCAGCCCCTTCCTTGGTAATTTTCAAGGTTAGCTTCACACATTAGGGTAGACTAGTGCAATGCCTTTTACTAGGATTAAGTGAGAGGATCAACATACGAACTAGCGGTCAAATCTAGGTTTACACACACCTAAACTTATTATCCAAAAGTGTTCAACAGTGTTCTCAATTAGGTGATTTTAAATGTCTTTGTGTGTGTTGTGTATAGGCATAGCAAGTCCACATTAGTCCCTCTCCATATTTTCAATGTTATGTAAATCCTGTATATTAATGTTTGCATGTAAATATAAACTAACAGAGTTAATAAACATATAAGTTTAAACAAATATAATTCAACCATGAGACCATGCAAATCACGTGCAACATACGTTCAACTCACTAACATATTTTACATTATATTATCTGCAGATTATTCGATTTCAGAAATTGTAAAAAAATTAATTTAAGGACCCTAAAACAATAATTACAGGCAACATAAGTGCACACACGTGCAATACATTGGTATCATACATATATCTAATCTATACTCTCTTAAAAGACAATAAGTCATTTACTGTTCATTGTTGAGTACCTCGTTTTCACACCTAAACTGTTTTGTACTGTTGAAGAACTGATTTGAACTGTTCACTCACCTTTTTTGCAGTCTTCATAAAACAATAAGCGTGGGCAAGATCTCCTCAATGATGGAATGGTACAATAACAATTTCCGTAAGCAATCCCTGACTCCAGTGTACAATGATTCCAAGGCAAAACCCCATAAGCGATTGATTAAAAAATCCTCTTCAACCCCAGGGAAGGATTCCAGTTTCTCAGATTTCGGAATTGAGGATTTTTGTGTTGAGGGAATTGTGAGGGATGATTACTTAGACAATGGTGGTAAGAGGAAGAAGAGTGGAGGAAAAGAAAAGGAAGGGGAAAAAGAAGTTTAAGTTGAGGAAGAGTGGAGGGACATCGAGGGGTTATGAAGCTGACCCTGAGGTTAAGGAGATGTGGGAAACGATTGCAGGAGGTGATTCTGAGGTTTGTGTCCTTTTAAACTGATATAAAAAATTTCAATGATGCATTGTCTTTTATGAGTTTATTATCAGATTTAATTCGGAAAACATTGCCAGGATTATACGAACCTTGACTAGATTTTTCGATGGTTGAGATCCGCTATTTTTCTGTGAAATCTGTAAATTGATGGTTGTTTTATGCTTGTCAATTACTCTTCCAGTGACTTAGTCTTGGGATGGGTTTTGTCAGAGGATTTTTATTAAATTATGTGAATTTGCTGATCTGGATTTGGATATAGTCAATAATGTTAAAATTTTGTGGGGTTTATGTTAATTTGGTATGTTTTCTCATTTATTATGAACTTAAAAAGTGGGTTTTGGTTATTGTAAGCAACAATTTGAAATCTTTTATGGGCTTACTAGAATATAATGCAACTTCGGGACGGTGCGAGTTTTTTTAAGTTGCCGTGGGTTTTGGTGCGTGCGAATATGTGTGGAACATATAGAATTTGTGAACTAAATTTACATGACAAGTGGTTCTCCTGAGTCTAAATGTTACAGTGTTTACCTTGTTAGGTGGAAGTCCATGCATCTTCTTATGGACTTTTAAAATTTTAGTTTCTCCTGTTCTTTAACACTTGTTTTCGCATGAATTTTTGCAAACACCGACTTTTACTTAAACATACAAAAACTAAATCCATAGACAATACTCTCAGCAGAACATCTTTTACAAAGATTTAGATACCTAAATAGGATCACAAAATACTCATATTAAACTCCCCATCACCAAACTGTACCAGATTGGAATATAAAAGTAAACACTGTTTGACCTTCTAACCTATCAATCCAGAATCATTAAGTTCACTTTTAACTTGTGTTACTTGTATGGGATACATTAATAAAGTTTACCCTTTATTTCCCCATCGTATCTTATAGAAAAATGAAGGTCATTCAGATCTAAATAATTTCATAAAAAAGGAGTGACTTATCTCTAGAATCATATTGTAGATCTCCATTTGCATGTGCAAGACGAGCCAAGCTTTACAGCAGTTATTATTTTCTTGCTACTGCATTGTCACACATGCTGTTTTCTTTTCTTTATTTTTATAATTTATCCTCTCGACATGATCTCTTTTTCCCTCAAAGCTGGTACTTTTCCTTCTATTCCTAAGGCAACCCCTTGGTAATTTTAAAGTTTAGCTTCGTACCTCAGTGTGGAATAGTGCAAGACTAGTGCAATGACTTTTATTGGGAATAAGGTTTATAAACAAGAACGAGCTAGCGGTCAAATCAAATCTAGGTTTACACACACTACACCAAAAATGGTCTTTTGCAATACGCAAAAGGCAACATTCGTTGATTAAATGTTGCTAAAGGGATCTATCACAACATTTTAGCAAGCGGATGTTGCTATTGGCTAACATAATTGAGCTTTCACACATTTTTTAAGTAAATGTTGCTATTGTACCCTTTTGCAACGTTTTATAAATGTTGAGAAAAGTATAAGTTTTTGTAACTTTTTTGAACGTTGTTGAAATCTGATTCTATAGCAACGTTTAGGGTCTCTTGTTGAAACTCTCAATATAAAGGTTTTTGAAACATTTATTGACTGTTGCGAAAAAGTTCACTTTTGGCAATTTTTCTGAAAAAAAAAATTTGTACCTTTTCCCAAATTAAATTATATACACGAACCAAAAATAACCCAAACCCTAAACTAATTCACGCCTCCCTCCATTCATTCCTCTCTGACGCAGAACGGAAGTTCTAGTTTTACAAATGTAGATCCAAACGAGAGAGAATTATATTTCACACATAAATAATAGCCTCTGAAATTCAATAATGTTTATTCAGAAATAAAAANTCTCTGACGCAGAACGGAAGTTCTAGTTTTACAAATGTAGATCCAAACGAGAGAGAATTATATTTCACACATAAATAATAGCCTCTGAAATTCAATAATGTTTATTCAGAAATAAAAAAGCATTTAAATAGTCTCTAGAAACCCTAATTTAAGAAAAAAAACTAAAATAGACACCCACTAAGTCAAATCAATTAAAAACAAAAAATAATGCTAAAACTTTGACTGCCCGGTAACACGCCTTAAACTGGGAATTTCAGGCTGGAAACAATGTCAACCAGGGAACCCCCGGGTTGTGACGCTATGGAGCATTGAAAGATGTTTTCGAAAACATATTATAATAGAAAATTTGACAGTTGTGCAAAAAGTTATGCCCGTTTCTTCGGAATAGCTCGTTTAGTCAATTTTCGGTCCAATTCTTTTCCAAACTGTAACGCCAATTGTCCTATATCACTCTCCTCATAGGGCTTTCTCTTTCGATAATTCCAAAACCCTTTGTACATTTTCCACTACCAGTGTTCCCAGCACCGATCACAATGGCCGTATGCTGTCAATCTCCGTTGCAGTTGAAGCTCCACCACATATCAACCACGAACTCCACCACGCAGCCACACCCCACCATCACTTTCTGTCCCAAATCCCACCTCCAATCGTCCCTCAAATTCAACCTCTCCGACTCAGCAGTTCCTAAATCTGTGGCCGTCACAGCCGAACCCGAATCCGTTTTCACATTCGTCAAGTCTTTCGCCCCGGCTACCGTTGCCAATCTCGGGCCGGGTTTCGACTTCCTGGGCTGCTCCGTTGACGGAATCGGAGAATATGTCACCCTTCAGGTCGACCAGAATGTGCACCCTGGTGAGGTATCAATTTCTGATATATCAGGTGCCGGTTCTAAGCTCAGCAAGAACCCACTTTGGAACTTTGCAGGTATTGCAGCCATTGCCGTTATGAAGATGCTTAAGATTCGATCTGTTGGGATTTCCCTTTCCCTTAAGAAAGGTCTTCCCCTCCGCAATGGCCTCGGCTCCAGAGTACCCTCCATCAGGTTCACCCATGTGGTAATAGTGGAATTTATGTTTCTTGAATTTATTTTCGGGTGCAGAGGCGGTACGGTCACCAACAATCCCTAGAGAGAGATGGGGGAGGAACTGAGGAAATGCAACAGTGAGAAAGTGATGGAAGGAGGAGCGGAGAATAAAGCTATGGCGGAGGTAACCAATGAAACCTCCGGCAAGAAAAGAAAGCTTCAATATGATTCCAGTCAGTTTGAAAACCATAGAGTGAATTTTTGGTGTCTCTGGCGATTTTTGAGACCTCCTACTGCTCCAAGGATCACAAGTCAAGGGGCTTCATGAAAGAGAATCTGAGTTCTTCAGATCTGAAGGTGAAAATTCAAACTTCATTTCAAACTCATTTTCAGATTCGTTATGTTTACGAAATAGTTTTAACCTTTTTCTTTTGTAGTACAATGAAGGGATTGGACTTTTATGTGTGTTATTGCTTTTGGAATTGAATAGGGTGTTTTGTTTGGGCTTATTTTGGCTTATATCTGGATGGATGAAAGTTTTGAGTAAGTTTTATAGCCACTTTTATCATTATTCCATTTGAAAGGAAACTGGTTGGTGCAACATAAAATGAAACTAATTAATAATTTTCATGGTTTAATGAAGCTTTCATAGGATGGAGTTATGACGAGTTTAAGTTTTACTGCAATCCATTTATGGAAAATTGTCATGGTCTATAAAAAAATGAATATAATCTGCATGTATATGTGCAATATGTGATTATCTTTTCTAAGCTTAGTTTGATGCATTCACTACACCAAAAATAGCCTTTGCAACACGCAAAAGGCAACATTTGTTGATTAAATGTTGCTAAAGAGGCCTATCACAACATTTTAGGTTCACTTACAACGATATGGCTAATTGTGAAGGGATTATTCTGTAAGTGTAATTGACTTGTTTTATCTCTTTGGTGAAGGTTAATTTGGAATTTAATTATGGTTTTGCTTTGATTTGAGTGATAACAGGTAGGAATTTACTGGGTTTTTATTCGGAGACTGGATTTTGAGTAAATTGGGTAAATTGGGCATTTAAAGCGTGGTTTGATTTGTCTTTTGAGAACTTGAAGTGGAACTAGATAAATTTGAGCTTACAGGGATGAGGATTCACGTGTTTATGTACGAGGTCAGGAGTGGGAATTTGGTGCTTGATTTCACGGAGAAAGGGTTGGTGTCGATGAAGGTGAATCCAGGATTGTCGGCCTATGCGGAGGAACCCGAAAGGGCAGGGGCTGTAGTAGCAGAACTGGTGGAGTTTGCAAAGAAGAATGTACCTAGGGAGGGTCGGGGAGAGGCTGAGATTCCGTAGAGGTTCTTTGCTACAAGATCTTCTGTGATGCCACGACTATTATCGAATGCCTCCATACGTGTAAGTGTGCTTTTTTGTTGAGTTATTTTTTGGAATTCTGTTGTTTGATAGCCTTCTAGAGTTCATCCCTCAAATTCTGACATACTATGAGATCTGGGTGTTTTTTTGTGTTTTGGCATCTGGGTTCATGTTGGCGTGGATTGCTTGTTAAGGATCTGTCTACTTCATATGTGCCTATGGGTTTTCTTCACTTTTTCTATTCCATACGTTTTTTAGTATTAACTGTTATAGACTCTTGGATTTTATAGACGCTCATGGGAAGATTTTAAGCCTTATTCGTGCAAGCTGAATAGTTTCCATCCCCTTGAATTTCTTGTTTATTTCTGGACCATTTATTGATTATATATAAAGCAGCAATTTTATTTTGTATTCTTTTGTTATTTTTTTCCCCAAGGATTGTTGAAATTTGAATTATTTCTGAATACAAATTCGAGACTTCTCCCTCCTCACCTCCTGATCCTCATTCGGTGGATTATGGTTCTGGCGTCAGATTAGAATTTCAAGTGTGTATAATTTCTGCGTCTCCTCTTGATTGTTTGAGAGGTTCGCTATTTTTATTTTAGTATAAAAAATATTGATCAGTGGTATTGGCATCCACCAACAATCAGGGAAGTAAATATCAGCATTATGACTTAACTGTCAGTTGTTTAAGAGTAAATACCAGTAATTTTTAGTGAGGAATCTGATAATCTTGCTATATCAAGCAGTTTGCAGGAAATGCATATATAAGAAGCTTTCTGACGATGAAATGGAATGCTGTCCAATATGCAATATTCTTTTAGGATGTGCTCCATTGGAAAAGTTGAGGTCAGATCTTCTTCAAACTTGTTTTTGGAAGTGGTGTTTAGGTTGGCTGCCACGTTGATAAAGCTGTATTTATTTAATTTGAATGTTTCAACGTTTGTTTCCTAGTTTTTAGGAGTTGATTATTTTCAGCACTGGTGTGTTGAATCGTGACTTACTTCTATTTTAGGAGTTGATTATTTTCAGCAGTGGTGTGTTGAATCGTGACTTAATTCTAGGTCTATGATGTTAGTGGCCAGTTATGTTTTCGTGTTTAAATTGTAGTTCTGAGAAATAAAAAATATTCCAGCAAAAGGTTCTTTGTTCTTTCATTGTTGTTCTTAAACAATTGCTGCTCTTTCAGCAACAAAAACCTTATTTCTCTGTTTTTCAAATTCAAGAGACAGCAATTGGTATCAGAGCTCTCTTCTTAAGGGACCTGTAAGTGTTTAAGATTGAATCCAAGTGGTTGCCATGGACGCAGAAACCAGTTTTTCATCGATTGCGCCTCCAGTTTTCGACGGTGAAAATTATCAAATCTGGGCTGTAAGGATGGAAACTTATCTGGAAGCCTTGGATATCTGGAAGCAGTGGAAGAGGACTATAAAATTACTCCTCTACCAAACAATCCCACGATGGCTCACATTAAAAATCACAAGGATAGAAAAACAAGAAATCAAAGGCAAAGGCCTGCTTGTTTGCTGGAGTCTCTTCGAGTATATTCACTCGAATTATGTCTCTAAAGTCAGCCAAAGCTATCTGGGACTATCTTAAGGCAGAATATGAAGGAGATGAACGAATTAGAGGCATGTAGGTGCTGAATCTCATAAGAGATTTCGAGTTGCAAAGGATGAAAGAATCAGAGTCTATCAAGGACTACTCTGACAGGCTTCTAAGCATAGCAAACAGGGTATGATTGCTTGGCTCCGAGTTTACTGACTTCAGAATTGTTGAAAAAATTCTTGTAACTGTGCCCGAGAGATTTGAGGCAACAATAACCACCTTAGAAAATACTAAGGATCTGTCCAAGATTACCTTGGCAGAATTATTGAATGCCTTACAGGCACAAGAGCAACGGAGAATCATGAGAGAAGATGGAGTAGCTGAAGGTGCACTGCCAGCCAAACATAATGATTATGGAAAGAACAAAAACAAGAAAAACAAGAAGAATCAGCCAACATATGGAGAAAATTCCACAAACAACTACAACAAAGGTAAGGCAGGAAACTTCAAGGGAAATTATCCTCCATGCAAGCATTGTGGCAAGAAAGGTCATCCACCCTTCAAGTGTTGGAGTAGACTAGATGCAAGGTACAGTAAATGCAATCAACTTGGGCATGAAGATGTAATTTGTAAGAGTAAATATCAGCAACAAGAAGCAGAAGCTCAAGTTGTTGGAGAAGAGGAGGAAGATCAGCTTTTTGTTGCAACATGTTTCTCAAGCAATGACTCGAGTGAATGTTGGCTAATTGACAGTGGCTGCACAAATCACATGACTCACGACAGGGAGCTTTTCATAGACTTGAAGCCTGCTGACACCTCCAAAGTCAGAATTGGAAATGGAGAACTCATAGCAGTGAAAGGACGAGGCACTGTTGCAATACCAAGCTGTTCAGGTACAAAGTTTATCACTGATGTACTTTATGTTCCTAAAACTGATCAGAATCTATTAAGTGTTGGACAACTAATTGAGAGAGGCTTCAAAGTTACTTTCAAAGACAAGCACTGCCTAATTAAGGATGCTGGTCAAGACATGTTTAAGGTAAAAATGAAAGGGAAAAGCTTCACACTTAACCCACTGGAGGAGGAGCAAGCTCTTTGTTTAATCAAAGAAAATGTCACAGAGGTTTGGCACAAGAGACTTGGGCATTATCACCATAAAGGCTTGTTGCAAATGAAAGCAAAACAAATGGCATGTAATCTACCAGAATTTGATGATCACTTACCAAACTGTCAATTTGGTAAGCAAAGCAGAAAACCATTTCTTAAAGCAGTTTGGAGAGCTTCAAGAAAGTTGCAATTGGTTCATACAGACATTGTAGGCCCTCAAAGAACACCTTCTTTAAACGGTAGTCTTTACTACGTTGCATTTATTGATGATTTCACAAGGATGTGTTGGATATTCTTTCTGAAGCACAAATCAGAGGTAGCACAGGTTTTCTGGAGTTTCAAAGCCAGAGTTGAGAATGAGAGTGGTTGTACAATTCAGATTCTCAGATCAGACAATGGGAAAGAATATAGATCCGAAGTATTAAACCAATTTTGTGAGGAAGCAGGCATTCAACGTCAGCTAACAACCCCATACACTCCACAAAAAAATGGTGTTAGTGAGAGAGGGAATAGATTCATATTGGAGATGACTCGATGCATGCTATATGAAAAGAACTTACCAAAGAAATTCTGGGCAGAAGCAGCAAACACTGCTATTTTTTTTGCAAAATCGACTCCTAAGAAAAGCTGTAAAGAATCAGACACCTTTTGAGGCTTGATTTGAAATTAAACCATCTCTAAACTTTCTTAAAATATTTGGTTATTTATGCTTCACTCATATTCCACAGACAAAGCGTGATAAATTGGACAAGGGGGCATCACTAGGCATCTTCATTGGTTACAGCAATGTCACCAAAGCTTACAAAGTTTTCCAGCCACAAACTGGGAAAATTGTCATCAGCAGGGATGTGCATTTTGTAGAAGATGAAGAATGGAACTGGGATGAAGCAAGGAAAGCTAATCAAGCTTGAAATGACTTGAAGCTCAATTTTCCTCTTCGAAATACTATTGAACAAAGCTCTAAAGATTGGCAAAATGAGATGGTGGATGACACTCCAGTCAGGGGAACTAGATTGATTTCTGATGTCTATCAGAGATGCAACATTGCAATTTGTGAGCCTGCAAGTTTTGAAGAAGCAAAACTTGATCAAAACTGGATGGTTGCAATGAAGGAGGAGTTGTAAATGATTGAAAAAAAAGACATGGCAGCTTGTTCACAAACCTCAAGATAGAAAAGTCATTGGAGTCAAATGGGTATTCAGAACTAAGCTCAATGCTGATGGCTCCATCAACAAGCACAAGGCGAGGCTTGTGGTTAAAGGCTACACTTAGATTTTTGGAGTGGACTACTCAGACACATTTGCACCAGTGGCCATGTTAGACACCATCAGATTGCTACTTGCAGTTGCAGTACAAAGAAATTGGAGAGTATATCAGCTAGATGTCAAATCTTCTTTCTTGAATGGAGTTCTACACGAAGAAATATACGTTGAGCAACCTAAAGGCTTTGTGAAGGAAGGTAAAGAAGATAAGGTTTATCTTCTTAAGAAGGCTCTCTATGGTTTGAAGCAAGCTCCAAGAGCTTGGTATAGCAGAATTGATGAGTACTTGCTAAGTCTTGGATTTTTCAAAAGCTTGTCAGAATCCACGCTTTATGTCAAGTGTGCTGGTGTGGAGATTCTAGTTGTCTCATTGTATGTTGATGATCTTCTAGTTACGGGAAGTAATATGAATTTGATCAAAAAGTTCAAAAAGAAATAATGGAGGCTTTCGAAATGACTGATCTTGGTCTGATGACATTCTTTCTTGGAATAGAGATCATCGTTCCTGATTTACTTCACAAGTACTGGCAGAAAAAATATGCTAAAGAGATTTTTAAGAAATTCACATGGAAAAGTGCAAGGAAATGTGCACTCCCATGAATCAAAAAGAAAAATTGTGCAAGGAAGATGGAGCTGACAAGGTTGATGAAGCAGAATGCAGAGGATTAATTGGGTGCTTGATGTACTTGACACCCACAAGGCCAGACATTTTGAATGCTATAAGCATTTTGTCTAGATTCATGCGCTGTCCAAGTGAGATACACTTGAAGGTAGCAAAGAGAGTAATCATATACATCAAGGGAACTTGGGATTATCGAATCAAGTTCATGAAGAACAGGGAATCCAAGCTAACTGGCTTTTCTGACAGTGATTGGGGAGGCTCAATGGATTACATGTGAAGCATATCTGGGTACTGTTTTAACTTTGGATCAGGAGTTTTCTCATGGTGCTTTAAAAATCAGGACATTGTTCCACAGCAGAGGCAGAGTTTGTAGCTGCAACAGCAGCAGTAAATCAAGCGTGTGGCTGAGAAAAATACTGATTGATTTGCACATGGAACAAACTGAAAGTACTGAGGTGTTCGTGGACAACCAAGTGGCAGTAGCAATTTCTCACTCATGAGAAAACTAAGTACTTCAACATCAAGCTTTCTTCTTAAGGGAGGTGCAAAAGGAAGGTGTTGTAATTCTTGTCTACTGCAAATCCAAAGATCAGTTAGCAGATATATTTACCAAGCCTTTGCCAGTTAGCAAGTTCGAGATTTTCAAAAAGAAACTTGGAGTTTGCAACATCTAAACAAGGATGAGTGTTAGAAGTGCTGTTTAGGATAGCTGCCACATTGATAAAGCTGTTATTTATTTAATTTGAATGTTTCAAAGTTTGTTTCCTAGTTTTTAGGAGTTGATTATTTTCAGTAGTGGTGTGTTGAATCGTGACTTAATT
>CAIGRN010087615.1:0-20000 GCA_903798345.1 Fraxinus anomala | reverse complement strand
GTAGATTTTAATAAAAATGGATGGAATGTGTAGTTAAAAATTGTTGGCCATTGAAATATGTGGTTAAAGTTAAATGTTAACCTTAAACTAAATTTTAATCAACTTTTTAGTGGAACCAAACATGTGCTATGATAAGTTTAACAAAATTAGGATGATAGGAATTTGGTATTAAACACGTTCATATGAGAAAATATAATGCAACTTAGTTGGTTTCCATAGTTGATTTTCTTATTGATTTGTTAAGGTGTTTGCTCCAATGCCGTTTTAATTCTAGCCTTATTATGTTATATTAAATTATTTTATTTAAAAGTTTAAAATGAAATGAAACAAAAACTTTCGATGCAGCTCTTTGAATTTTTTTAATAGGGATGAAATATGGTTATTTGATCAGAGACTGTCTCGAGTTTTTTGTTCGTTGTATTTTGAAGAATGCTTGACAATTCTAGGACTTAAATTTGTAAATGAAGAGGGGCTCGACATTTCTTTGGTGGAAATGGACTGTCACGATGTTGCTAAAGCTCTGAAGGAGTTTCTTCTTTTTTTGCCCCTCTAGTATAATTTATTTATTTTTAACTACAATAACATATTACAACATAGCATACAAACTGATGGAAAAATGAAATTTTTATATACGTAAGATGTGACAAATTAAATTAATAGATACAAAAAATAATTTGAATTGTGGTATTTTGCTAGATGAATACCCAAATTACTACTCATCCATTATGAATAATTATGATAAACAAATACATGATGGAAATAATTATTTACAGCAATATAAGTTGCCTTAACTCAGGATTCAGCGTGTTGACCTGCAACTCGGTAAAAGAAAAACTCTTTTACTTTGTCTAGTCAACAAAAACATAGTCAGCGTCCCGCCAGGTATCGCCAGCGTACTCCGCCACATTCTCCACCGGTGCCGTCAAATTTCTCACGTCACCAACGGTTAAAACACCAGTAACGGTATCTCTCATGTAGAACTTAACCCCGCCAGTGGCTAAAGACACCACCTCTGTCACAGCTGCCGCTGGCGAGCGCCATTTGGCTGATATAGCTGGAACCCGGCGTGGCATTCTCGTATCATAACCACAAAAAACTACTCTGTCACCCTTACCATTTCCCTCCACCCTAAGAACCAATTCTGGAGACGCTACCGCCACGACGGGGATGGTCCAATAATCCCATAACTTTACAACATTTTTACCGGAAGTAAACTCCGATAAGGGAAGCCAGTCGCCACCACAGCGTTGCCGCCCCCGGTTTCTCAAATTACCATTTTGCGATTGGCTTCTCAAATAAAAATTCGATCCCTTTACACAAAAGTCTTCATCAACGTCCTGTTGATCTTGAAAAGATGTCGCAGGACTGCTTCCTTCTTCTTGTTGTGAAGAAACAGAAGAGCATTCATCATCATCACTAAATTCAAAGTCATTACTTTGAACAAAAGCTTGTGATGGAGAAGGTTTGAATGAATGTAAATGAATGAAAATCATCTTGATTCTCCTAATTATACTGCTAAAAGTTGCCAAAAGAGCAAGAATTAGTGCACCCCACTTGCAGAAATTGTACGCCTGGGGAACCATTGAAAAGAAACGAGAAATCAGATATGGGTTCCGCAGGCAATTCATTGCTGTTTCAAAACCACTTATCACATTCATCTCTGTAATATCGTGCGATGAATTTGAAAGAAGAAGAAGAAGAAGAGTTGTTTCGTAAGGGGTTATTTTCTAACCTTGGATTAGATAATGGATCCAAGGGTGAAGGGCATGAAGATAATTATAGACCTTCTGGATATAAATTATTGTGGCATTAAATATAATTAAAAGACTTCTATTAGTCAAATGGTTAAATTTCAATTCAAAGTTTTGAAATCAAATTCTTTTGTTTGTTTATATTTATATTTTCTTTTTCGTTTTTTCTTTTTACTTGGCTATAATATTAACTCGACTCTTGATTACCCTCCTCCCCTCCTTCCCAATTAGTAATAATTAAGTCTATTAAGTATTTTTTGAATTGATCTATAAATTATATCAATAATTTCTTAACAAATAGTTTCAAAGTAAAATCCTAAAACCAACTAAAAAAATAATATTGTGAGTGATTAAAATGCTTTTGACGGCCTCATAGACCATGAAAGCCACGCAAGATCGAGTAATCTCATAACCAAGTAGCTGAGCATTCTTTTAACCTTGAACGATTGCACAAGGTTCAACCGTCCTTGATCGTAGCTTGGTCAACCTCAACGGCCCGTCAAGGGGACTGGTCAAAGTACTACTTGGCGACAATGTCCGACCACCTCGATCAATCCTCATTACCACCCACATGGGGTGGTCGAAACAGTATCGACCCTCGGTAGTTCGTCGGATGCACTCAAAACTCTATCCACTTGTGCATGTTCTCATAATTTTCAAGCTTTGTTTTAATAATCGACTTAGCCATCAATCCAGAAAGACAATGGTCAATATCAAAAGGTCAAACCGAGGTGAACTAAAGAATGAATAAATATGCCACAAGATTTTGACAAACATGTTAATTTTTCAAATTAACTATACATATAGACAAAGGTACTCATTAAACTTATTGCATTTAATTTTTATAAAGTCAATTTCTAATATTGATAAAAAATGAGACAACACATATAAACAAAAACTTGAATAGATGATTACTTAAATACTTTTATAGTATTTTAGTGTGCTCTTAAAATTAAATAAGAGAATAGTGTATATTGGATTTAAAAAAATCATATTCAAGTGTGAGGCTGTGATGCCAGCCCAGCTCACTTTAGGCAATGATGATATGGCATTCGGCCCAATACTAATGCCCATCATTCAGCTAAAGTGAGCCCAATGAAGCCCAAACCTAATATCTGGCCCATTAAGAAAAGCATGTTTGGCTAGTGCAACTTTAGTTGTTCTTCCATTCTTGAAAGTGTTAGTTTCTCTGGGCCGTTAGATGAGTTGCTACCAATCTCGATACCTTGATATTTTTGTGGTATTTGAATGGTTTTCTATTATTCATTCTTTCCGTCTTTGGTTCTCGAGTGTTTTCTGAAGACTTCTGTATTATCTATTTTCATCTTCATCTTCTGTTGTGAGGATTTCTTGAATCTGTTTCGGATTTCTTGAATCTGTTTCTTAAGTGTGATTTCTGTGTAAAATAAGATGAAAAGATCAGGTGTTGTTGTTGGTAGCGTTTAGCTCTTCTGGTTCATAAAAGAAGCTTCACGTTTACTGTGTATTGTGAGGGTTCTTGGATGAATCTGGACTTTATGGTGTTGAAACACAAGGGTACCTTATTCTGAGCCTTCGATTTGTGAATCTTTGGTGTTCAGTGATTTTTGGAGACAAACTTTTGTAATAGGGTTTCGAGTTTCATTCCATCTGTAATATTTAGTTTGAGTTTTGTATAACAGTGGTATCAGAGCCCCTTTTAGCTGTTTTTAATTCTTCGATCGAGTTTTGGAAGCTGGAAAACTAATTTTCAGTCTTCGATTTTCAATCGCCTGAAAATCAAGAAACCCTAGTTTTTGGTTTTCCTTCGATTTGAGGCTTCTAAGTACTGATCTGGAGTTTTGGTTGAGCGAGGTGTTTGGTGTTTGTGATTTTTTGGTTTGGTTTGAACAAGATACCCTATATATAGGGATTTTCTTGGTTCTTGATCTCCTTTGTGGTTATCTGGTGGAACACCACTACTTTGCTGTGACCTTCGATCCTTCCTATTGCACCGTGGTTTGTCTGTTGGTGGCTAATCTTGGACCACCCATCTGGTTTGCGTTTTCTAACACTGAAATTCCCCATCCCGATGTCTGTATATACATTCATGCTGTGCATTTTTGTGTAATCACCCTTAGTGATCAAATTGTGCCCTGACTTGAGAACAAGAGTCTCACGAAATCCTGGTGAATTTGATAATTCTTGGGATGATTGCAATTGGTTAACCTCATTCTAGTTTTTGACATATTGTTCAACCTGATTCTAATTTTTTACTTTCTTGATTCTGAATCGTGTTATTTGTTTAAATTCTTTTATAAATTTAAAATAACTGTGATATTTGATTACTACTTATTCTCTTTGACCTATTTTCCTTTTATGTAGATCAATCTACTATTTTTCTTAAGTGTATAAGCTGTCATAGTTTTAAATTTTTGAAATACTTTGTGTTATTTCTGAATAATAAAATATGACAAATACTTTTGAATTTGGTATTTTTGATAGAAAATAGAATTTTCTCAGTTGGCAACAAAAGATGAAATGTGTTTTAGTTCAACAAAATATTTTTAAGGCAATAACACAAAATTTTCCTGAAATTATGACAACTGATCAGATAAATGAAGCTGATGAACTTGTTTATACTTCTATTATTCTGCATTTGTCTGATCAAGTTTTGAGGAAAGTTAAAAAGCAAGAGAATGCCAGGCCTTATGGGATGAGTTAGAGAAGTTTTACCTAGTTAAATCTTTACCCAATAAGTTGTTTCTGTTGGAGATGTTCTTTAGCTTTAGGTTAGACACCTCTAAGGATATAGAAGACAGTCTTAATACCTTCAATAAGTTAGTTCAAGATATCACCAATGCCGGTGATAAAGTCTTTGATGAGTATAAGACTGTTGTGTTATTGAACGTCATTCCTGATACCAATAGAGAGGTTAAGGCTGCCATAAAATATGGTAGAGATACCCTTACACCTAAAATAGTTATAAACTCTTTGAGAAGTAGAGAACTTGAACTCAAGTCTGAGAGGAGCCTGAGACTCTTTTTGTTAGGGGAAAGACCCAAAACAGGTTTAGTGGAAACCAGGAAGGTTTTTAATAATCAGGGAAATAATAATAAAAAGAAGTTTAAGAGTAGGGGAAGGTTTAAGACAAACACTAGAAATAAGAAATGTCATGGTTGTGGGAAAACTGGACACTTTATAAAAAAATTTTATAAAAGAAAAATGAACAGAAAGGAAAAGGAATTGATGAAGGAAATGTAATTGAGCCTACTAATTCTAATACCGTTGATGTCTATGTGGTGACTGAACCTTCATCTGATTTTGATTCTACCAATGTTGTTAATGAAGAAAATCAGATCCAAGAATGGATCTTGGATTATGGTTGCACCTTCCACATGACTCCTAAAAGGAGTTGGTTTGACTCCTTTAAGAAAATTAATGAAAGAGAGGTAGTCATAGGAAACAACACTGCTTGCAGAGTTGAAGGCAGTGGAAATGTGACATTGAAATTGGAAAATGTGTATATCTTTACCCTTGAAAAGGTAACATATGTTCCTGAATTGAACGGGAACCTAATTTCAATGGAAAACTTGGATGATTTAGGTTTACAAAGTAAGGTTGGTGATAGCTTGTTGAAGGTGATGAGAGGATCACTTGTGACATTTAAAGGTGTTAAAAGAAATGGGATTTGTGTAGTTAAGGCTTGTGCTGTAGTTGATTACATGGTCGAGTCTTCCAATGCTGAACTTGATGCCAGTCTAAAGTGGCACAAGAGATTAGCTCATGTAGGTGAAAAAGGCCTACATATCCTTCATAAGAAAGGAGTTTTTGAGAATGACTCTATATCTAGAGTTCCCTTTTGTGACAACTACACTTTAGGGAAATAGAACTTATTACATTTTACACTGGAAATCATAAATCTACCTCTGTTCTTGAATATATACATTCTAATTTATGGGGGCCTTCATCCACTATCTCCCAAGGAGAAAATAGATACTTTCTTTCCTTGATTGATGACTATTCAAGGAAGGTTTAGGTTTACACGTTACAACATAAATCTGAAACCTTTGGGAAGTTGAAACTTGGAAAGTGTTAATAGAGAACCAAACTGGAAAGAAAATTAAGACTTTTAAGACTGACAATGATCTTGAGTTTTATAATGCTGAGTTTGATTAGTTTTGTACTGAAAATGGGATTATGAGACATAAAACAGTTCTTTATACCCCTCAGCAAAATGGAGTGGCTGAGAGGTTGAATAGAACTTTGATAAGGTGAGATGCATGCTGGTTGGTTCAGGTGTACCTAAAACCTTATGGGGGTGAAGCCTTAATGAAAAATAGTCCCTGACTATTCACATCTGAAACTTTTTGCATGTTTAGCCTTTTCTCATCAAAAATATAGGAAAATTAAAACCCAGGGCCTAAAAATGTGTTTTCTTGGGTTATCCTAATGGGGTTAAAGGTTATAGGCTTTGGAATAGAGAGTCTAGTGGTTTTAAGATTATCACAAGTAGGGATGTTACTTTAGATGAGTTTAACATCCCATGTTTGAAAGATAATGAGCCTAATAGACTGCCTGAAGAGAAAGAATGAGATAAAACCAAGCTGTAAGTGGAGCTTGGTATCCCATCTGAATCTATTGATTCAGAACAAGTTGATGTTGAACCTGAAAATACTGTTTTTTTAGATGTTAGAGAAGAGGGTGAGGTTCAAGAAAATTTAGAAGAAGAAGTGAGTGATGTAAGTGATTATCAATTGACAAGAGATAGAGTTAGGAGGGATATAAAAGAGCATGTTAGGTATAGAGATTACCTATCATTTGCTTTGCGTTCTTATCAACTAGTCTTTAGAGAGTCAAAATCTTATGAAGAGGCCATTTCCAGCCAGCAATCTAAGGACTGGTAGGCTGCTATGAATGATAAAATGGACTCCTTAATTAAAAATGGAACCTGGATATTAGTTCCTAAACCTGCATGTAAATCCCTTGTTGATTGCAAGTTGATTTTTAGTATTAAAAAGGGTAATACTGAAAAGATGCCTATAAGATTTAAGGCTAGACTAGTTGCTAAAGGTTTACACAAAAGGAAGATATAGATTATAATGAAATCTTCTCCTCTGTGATTAAGTATACTACTATCAGAGTTGTGTTAGCTCTTGCTGCTCATTTTTACATGGTGATCTTGATGAAGTGATTTATACGAAACAACCCCTAGGTTTTATTGATAAATTTAAAATTGATCATGTTTGTTTGTTGAAAAGATCTTTGTATGGTTTAAAGCAATATCCAAGACAATGGTACAACATATTTGATACTATTATTTCTTCTGTTGGTTTTGTAAGAAGTGAGTTTGATTATTGTTTGTATTTTAAAATAGAAGATGCAAATGCTATTGCTACTTTTATACTCTTATATGTGGATGATATGCTTCTAATTGGACATAATATGTATGTCATAAATTAGATTAAAAGATCTTTGAGTGTTGAATTTGAAATGAAAGAACTTAGGCATGCTAAGAAAATTTTAGGCATGGAACTAACTAGGAAAAGGCATAATAGGTTTTTGACTTTGAAGCAAACTGCCTATGTTAAAAAATTGGTAACTAGATTTTCTATGCATAATTCAAAATCTATTTTT
Organism: Fraxinus anomala; assembly: GCA_903798345.1. Taxonomy (NCBI): domain Eukaryota; kingdom Viridiplantae; phylum Streptophyta; class Magnoliopsida; order Lamiales; family Oleaceae; genus Fraxinus; species Fraxinus anomala. Next base: position 12,654 of record CAIGRN010087615.1, on the reverse strand, counting down.
GTACCTCTAGCCAGTCATTTTAAATTGAGTAAGGATCAGTCTCCTGTAAATGAATCTGACATTAAACAAATGGAAAAGATACCTTATGCTAACACTGTATGATCTGTTATGTATACCATTGTTTGTACTAGGCCTCATGTGGCTCATTTTATTAGTACCCTTAGCAGATTCATGGCTAATACTGGTTTAGAACATTGAGCTGCTTTAAAATGGCTATTGAGATATTTAAAAGGTTCTTCACACTTAGGACTTTACTTTAGTGCCTGTAATGATGTTGTAGTGCTTAAAGGACTTGTAAATTCTAATATTGCTGGAAATATAGACAATATGAATTCTACTACAGCTTATATATTTACTTTGTGTAGAACTTGTATCAATTGAAAATTCCAACTGCAGCTTGTTGTAGCTTTATCTATTACTGAGGCTGAATATGTTGCTGCAACTGAGGCAATAAAAGAAGATTTGTGGCTTAAAGGTTTATTGTCTGAAATTAATGAGCTGTCTAATCCTATTGCATTATATTCTGACAGTCAAAATGCTATACAATTGTGTAAAAATCCATTTTATCATGAAAAAACTAAACATATTGATGTTAAGTTGCATTTTATAAGAGACATGGTTTCTAAAGATGTTTTACTTCTTGTAAAATTGCTACCCAATTGCTACCCAATTTAATCGTGCTGATATGGGTATAAAGGTATTGCCGCTAATCATGTTTAAGTCTTGTTTGCAAATGTTGAACATTGATACTGGGTAATTTGATTGGTGCATGTACTAATCCTAAGCTCGATGCTATGAGGAGTGATCAATAGAAACTGTGGCATCTACTTGTAGGCATTAAGATGGAGATTGTAAAGCTGTGATACTAGCCCAAGCCACTTCAGGCAATGATGATATGGCCTTCGGCCCAATACTAATGCCATTCATTCAGCTGAAGTGAGCCCAATGAAGCACAAGCCCAATACTCGGTCCAGTAAGAAAAACGTGTTTGGCTGATGCAACTTTAGTTCTTCTTCCATTCTTGAAAGTGTTATTTTCTCTGGGCCTTTAGATGAGTTGCTACCAATCTCGATGCCTTGATATTTTGTGGTATTCGAATGGTTTTCGATTATTTGTTCTTTTTGTCTCTGGTTCTCGAGGGTTTTCTTGAGACTTCCACGTTCCCTTTTTTCACCTTTATTTTCTGCTGTGAGTATCTCTTGAATCTGTTTCTTGAGAGTGATTTTTGTGTGAAATAGAGTGAAAAGATCAGGTGTTGTTGGCAGCGTTTAGCTCTTTTGGTCCATAGAAGAAGCTTCACGTTTACTGTGTATCGTGAGGGTGTTGAAACATAAGGGTACCTTATTTCGAGCCTTCAATCTGTGATCGTTAGGTGTTCAGTGGTTTTTGGAGATAAACTTTTGTAATAGGGTTTCCAGTTTCATTCCATCTGTAATATTTAGTTTGAGTTTTGTATAACATCAAGAAATAAAAATTTTATAGTGGGCTTCCGATGTTTTTCTAATTTGATAATTTTACCAGGTTATTCCAATAATTAGTTCAGACAATTAATTTAAATAATTGCAATCTATCAATTATAACTGTAGACTATTCATTTATTTACCTTTTTTTTTTTGGATTAAGCATGCCACAAATAGCTGGACATATCTTAGATACCGAAAGGAAAAGCAACACCAGCAGCAGCAACAACCATAAAATAGGTGGGTCAAATCTTGGATATACATTGTACATTGCTTTCTTGGCCTTCTATTGAGTTCGCTCTTGGGCCTTGGAAACACTCCTCCCCACTCCCTTTTTTCCCAATTCAAAAACCAATAGGTTAATCTAGTATTATACAATTTATGATCACAATTACATAATAGTCACAATTATAGACATCGCAATCATAAATCACAACTTATTTCTCGATTACAAATTATCAAATTAATGGGTCACATATTATTTCTCACTCATAAATCACAAATTACAAATTTTACAGGTGAAAATTTCTTTATTGATCAGAGACTATCAAACTAATAGGTTATGTATAATTTTTTTTAATCACAAATCACAAATTTTATGGGTCACAATGTATTTATCGGTCACGGATTATCAAATTAATAGGTCACATATTATTTTTTTCATCACAAATCACAGATTTTATAAGTCACAACTTATTTCACAGTTACAAATTGTCAAATTAATTGGTCACGGTTATTTCTCGATCACCAATTATTAAAATAATTGGTCACAACATAGAAAATTGTGAGTTACGATTAAACATTTACTTGGAATTTCACATTTTTAGGTCACATATTATTTATTGATCACAATCATCAAAATAATTAGTCACAAACACTTTTCATCCCACCCCGCCACACTCTAACCGCAACCCAAACCCAACCTCAATTCACCACCAGTACCAACGGAATACCGCACCTCACCACCACCGCCGCCACCGCCACCTACACCACTAGTACCGGCACCACCAACACCTGACTGCCACCACCAGCACTACCACTATCTGCACCACCTCCGCCAGCACCACCATTACCTCCATCATCGACACCATCACATCACTGCCAGTACCATCACCAATACCTAAAGTAACCCTAAACAGATCGGAGGAAGCAACACCACTATTTCCAAATCACAACATTGCGCGCCCAAAACCCAATACACTCACAAATCACAATGTCTTGCGCTCAAAACATGCCCAAAGAAGACTAGAGAAAGTAACATCATCGTGATCTCAGCACGACGCTGTACTCGACAAAGACGCCATCATCGTGATGCCTTTGTACAAAAGGCGCCGAGTGACGTGTAATGTTCAATGTCGGGGGCACTACTGCGAATGGCAACACAACGCCTTGTTATAGAAGCCAATGTCGCTTACCTGTTGGCGACTGATGGTTCAACGATCTTCCGATTGTGGTGTGCGAAAGAGTCAGAAGTGAGAAGTGAGATGATATTGAAAGAAGTGAGAGCATAGAGAGAGGTGAATGGTTAGGGTTGGGGAAGTAATGGGGTGGATGGGAGTGGGGTTGGGTATGTAGATTAATTTAATTTTATAATAATATTATTATTAATATTAAACATTTTAATTATTAATTGATTTTTGAATAAATAACTTTTAAACTAGTTTTTTGAATTGGATAGTTAAAAAATGTATGGGTGTAATTCCCCCCATCAAAAAACCCAATTACATGTCAACTAGTTCATAGAAATCGATTTTTAATCAAATCAATATTTGGATTGTTTTCTAGTTTGCGGATTTTGCTACTTGTAAGGGTGAACCACATTGTACAACTGCCGATGCAGTGTTGGTATCATTGCATTAGATGCCAACACTGTATTTTTCGGGTATTGTCCAATGACACAATATGGCATCCTGATAAGCTGTATGTACAGATTTCATGTACATACAATACAACTAGTTTTTTCAGTCGAATCTACTAGTCTTGTATGATTTTCAAAACATAGCTTTTAATTGTTGCCTATATTTGTTATCCGTTTTCAAAGACAGATAATGACAAATCTAGTCTTATATTTGATGGATAGGAATCATCCATGTGTCCTAGATATCTTGCGCTACATTAGCAAGTAAATTCCTATATGAATTAAGCTAGCAGTACACCATTTTTTTACATCAAGAGTGACACCCCCTATATGTAGAAAATTTGGCAATTAACTGAAAAGAGTGTTGGTAAAATCAATTTATAAAAAACTCCGAATATATATGATATCAAACTTGATGTACATGTAGCAAGATGGTTCCTGTATATGGGCCTTGAAGGCCAAAGTATTTTTTAAGATTCATTCTATACAGTTTGAGCTTTGAATTTTGCAATATTTCTTCTCTAAAAATAAGAATGATGCTATCGTCTAGACTGCTGGTCGCAATGTAGGTAGGTGCCAATTAAATAAATTTATTTTTCTTTAATATAAGGATAATGGTCCATTTAAGATGTCCAATAATGTAACTGACATCTAGATTGCTAATAATAAGATGAATAGAATTACTCTAAAAATAAACTAATTTTTACAATGGATAGCGAACCAAAAAGTGTTCTATACCCCCCTTTCAATTCTTCAGAGTATTGGAGAAGCACATCTGAAGACCCCAATTTTAAAGGTAACATTAATGGCGTTGCATGAGCAAACTTGAAAGAAAAGCTATGTCTATATTCTTATGTGAATCACATAACTGTACTGGGCAATAGGGATTCATTTTGAACCTATGTCTTGGAGTGCAATTTTCAATGCTTTTAAATATTTTCAAACTATGAAAGAACTATACTTTCTCACAGTTTTTGTTTAACATCTCCTCCCCATCATCCTTCCAAGTGAAGGGTCAATGGTTCAATAGTTTCCTTCTAAGTCTGATGAGAGTTATTATGAGACTTTTGAAGAGACCTCTTCCAGTGAAGGGAACACTCTCAATACACTACCTACTTTATATTGCTAAATGAATCCCACAATTTTGATGGATAATTTGATCTCAATTGAAACCGTGCCAGTGTTAATGTCTTTTACTTACCAAGCAATGTGTGATAGCTTTATGCTAGACACCTTGATATTGATATCACAAAGTATGCTCAACATTGTAGGTAAATGGTAAAAATTGATTCTCATACTAGGAGAATAGGGAAAAGTTCTACGCCTTATTTTCAGGTCACTGGGGCATTGGATAAGCACTTCCAGAGACTCTAATTTTATAGGTACCATCAATATATATTATATAGCTATACGTCTTTTCTCACATAGTATTTCATCCTAGTTCTCCATTTATTCCAGCTATTATAATTGTTGAGTTTTGATACCCAATAAATTTGGGCAATGATGAAAAATCAATGTGGAGAATATTATTGACATCAAAGTGATGGCTTGACTCGAAAACAACTTGGAGTCACTAGAAACAACTTAATTAAGTTAATGTTGCTCATGTTCCAACACTCGTAAATGGCCCCAAGTTAGTGGTTGGAGGTGATATTGGTTTTGTAGCCCATTTGTTAGTTTAGGCCTTTGATTTACTGGTGGGCCAATTAATGACTAGTTCCAAATTGGAGGTGACTTAATATTCATCATATATACCATCTCTGCCAGCCGTTTCCTCTGTGTGTGATTTGAGAAAAGAGGGAAAAATGTCTTGCTTTGTGCTTGGAACGAAGTGGCTGCTTTGTTGATTCCTTCTTCATTTTCAAGCATTCTTACATTGATTTTTCCTTTGCCTTTGTGGCTATAAATCACAACCACAGTCATCGTTTGTAGGTGACAAACACTTGTGGCAACCGGAGTGTAGAAGTTGTGGGTCGAGCTATGGTTCGTTTGGTATTTTTTTGGTTGATTTCTTAGCTCGGAATCATAGTTTTCTCTTGTGTTTAATAAATCCCAAGCGATGATGTTAAATTGATGTTGGATAAATTATATCGACACCTTAATGATGGCTCGACCTGAAAATAACTTGGAGCTATTAGAAGCAGCTTAATTAAATTAATGTTGTTCGTGATTCAACACTCGTGGATGTGCCTAGTTGTGGCTTTAATTAGATGGTGATATTATTGGCCAATTTACCTTAGTTGTGGTCTTCAAGTGGCAGCCCATCTAGTAATATGTTTAGCCTATATAAGTGACCTAAAATTGGCATGTTATATATTCATTTGTCTCACCCATCTAGCCATTTGTGTGTGTTTTGCAAGAGAGAGAACCATTGATAGGCTATCGATTTATTCTTTGTGGATTGGAGACTATATCCTTCATCTTTCTCTTCATTTGTGGCTTGCAAATACCACCACCAAAGTGAGTCCTTTTTGGGCAAAACTCGTGGCAATGTTGTGGGTCTGAGCTTTGGTTTGTTTGGTATTCTTCTGGTAAGTAAACTGAGCACAGATCGAAGATTTTAATAAATGGTATCAAAGCTTGTAGCCGAAACCGGATCTGAAAATCAGGCAGAAAACTAGAGAAGAAATTGTCCAGTTTGAAATTCAACCTGTCGAAATTGTTTTGGTATTTTTCGGCCAAACTACTCACAACTTGGAGAAACGGAGACAACTGGAATGATGTGCAGATCAGAACTAGTGTTGGTGATCTGGCGTGTGGTAGCGACGACGGCACGTGCCGTGGCGCGTGTAAATACGCGGGCCAAATTCTTGCGATTTCATCTTCAGTTGATTGTTCTGGACATCGAGACGGACCCTGCAATGTTGTCAGATTTCAGTTATAGGTAATACAGTGAAAATTGGACGATTTTGCTCTTTGACGTTCGGGTGCCGGGTCTCGTTTTGTGTTATCGCGGTTGGTGAAAGCTTTTGGGTGAATAGTGGTGATCTTAAAGTGATGAATTCGTATATCTCGATATTTATTGATATTCAAATGTGGTCCGCTCGGTATTGTGTTATTTCCATTTTATTATTGTAGTTAAAACTATTGTGCAGTATAATCATTTATTTTTCGCATTAGAAGTCATCTATGAGGTGATATTAGGATTGAAGTTACCATTAAGAAGGAATAACATTTGCATGTTGCTAAACTTATAAATTACTTGTTAATTTGATGCCTTGAATTTTTTGTGGATTTATTTCCAATTAATTTTTTCATTATTAGAATTGCACATGACAATAGGAAATTTTATTTGATTATTTTGTATGTGTTGTGTCGATATTTTGATTGTGGTCGTTGGTTGCATTTTGTATTTTTTTGGTAAAATGACAATACATTTGGTGTTTTTTTTTTTAATAATTAAAAAAAATGTGATTTTTCAATTTAGTAAAACGAGAATGTTTTTTCATAAAACTTTTGATGGTAAATATAGGTTTAAGGTAAGTGCGAAAAGTAAGATGTATTTTACCTGCGATAAATTTGGATATGGTGAAATAGATTGCTGTAACAATGATAATAAAATGAAATATAATGAGAGAGGTGAGAACGAAGTTGCCATGGGGTCGAGTTATGATCCGTGTGAGGTTTATTGAATGTAAACTTAGTTATTACATGTACATCTGTGTGTAATCATTTCTGCATGTATGATCATTAAATTATGTTGTGTTGATATGTTACACTTTCAATTTGTTTGTGTATGTAACGGCATGAATTGATGTAATTTGATTACTTTGTGTAATGTGTTTGCACGCATAGTGGGTTGAAATATATGGAGCATTCCTTTTGTTTTGTAAGTGGTGTGAGAGAGTGTCGTAGTGAAAAGAAAGATGGACATCTATTTTTTCCTTTATTTTTGTGAGCTTGTGTGGTTTGTGAGATTATATGTGTGAGTTATCTTCTTTTCCTTCATGAGCCTCTTTTACAAGTTTAGTAAAGTAACCAACTTTTCATTATATTCTCTTTATGAGTGTCGTCTTCACCTTTTCCTTCGTGGATTTTTTGAGCATTGATGTTGGAGTAACCTTGTGGTGCGTGGGTCAATTTAGATTGAGCCCTAACCTTTGGTCTTGCTAAATGTGTTAGTTTGCCATAGTGGGTTTGTAATGCATTAGTAGTGATGATATCTATTAGCATAGATGCGTGAAATTGCATTGATGATATACAAAGGAATGTGGAGTGTGACATTTGGATCACAAGTAGAGATGTGATTAAATGTTGGAATCTTTTATCTTTGAAAGACCCTGTACAGGTAGTGAGAGAGACACTTCTATCACTTCTATTAGGTTGTGAACAATTATCCACTTAGGTTGGGAAGTGAGGTGGTGATAGATGATTATCCTGAAAACTTAGAATCTATTGTGATTTACCAGTTAAATATGGGTTGAGTGATTAGTTTAGTGAGTATGGTGGGCAATAAGAGGAGATATGAGTTCTCAATGTGTCAGCAACATGGAATGAGATATGATAAGTATAGTGAGATCTTTTTGTGAGGGTATTTATACATTTATTGCATGTGTTTTGACCGTTTGATTGATTAACTTAACATTAATTTATTGTTTTGTGTGAACGTATTTTGAAAAGATCTGTGTGTTATCCTATGTTATATTTTTATCGTATGATTATTTGCTCTTGATTGTTTATATTATTATTTGCTTCTACTTAGGTGTTCTTAACTTTAGCTCTGGTGAGAGTATATGAAGCATATATGGTATGCATTTTCGGGTTCGAGACACAAGGTAAGGTCTCTAATAGTAGTTTTATTGGTTACCTTGATTATGTAAGTATAAACTTTGTATTATGTTTGCTTGCAAGTTGATTGAGTATCAGTGTGGAGATTTGTTGGGCTTTGATACTCAATAAATTTTGAATGATAATGTTAAACAGATGTTGAATAAATTATATCGACACCTTAGTGGTAGCTCGACTTGGATATAACTTGGGACCATTGGAAGTAGCTTACTTAAATTAATGTTGCTTGTAGATGACCCAAGTTGTGGCTTTAATTAGGTGGTGATATTATTGGCCAGTTTAGCTTAATTGTGGTCTTCAAGTGGCAGCCCATTTAGTGATATATTTAGCCCATGTAAGTGACCTAAAATTGGCTTGTTATATATTCATTTGTCTCACTATTCCAGCTCTGTGTGTGTGTGTTTTGCAAGAGAGAGAACCATTGAGAAGCTGCCGATTTATTCTTTGTGGATTGGAGACCTTCATTGTTCTCTTCCTTTGTGGCTCGCAAATACCACCATCAAAGAGTGTACTTTTATGGGCAAAACTCGTGGCAATCGGAGTGTAGAAGTTGTGAGTCTAAGCTTTAAATTGATCTATATTTTCATCTTTATTTAAGTAAATTATCTCTTAACACTAGAAGACTTGTGATGATACATCTTCCACTGAAGAAAGCACTTTCATGTACTACTTTACATATTGCTATATGTACCCTACAATTTCAATGGACCTGTGGAACCATTCTAGTTAGGGATGTAAATCCGTCTCGTCGACTTGGGCGGTCCCATAAAAAGCCTGGGCCTGCTCGGGCCGAACCTCATTTTTCAGATGATGAGCTGGAGCCTGAGCTGATGGCCCGTGTAGCAAGCCAAAAATGACACGTGTCACAAACTCAATTTCCTGCTTGAAGCAGGTAGCACTAGCCTGCTTTCAAATTCCTACCTGCTTTAGGCTGGAAGCTACTAGCCTACACAAAAATAAATAAATAAATAAGTCAATCGAGCTCGATTCAGCTCAATAAGGCACGAGCCGAGCCAGATTGGCGAGTCAGCTTGGCCCGTCTCTTTTACATCATTAATTCTAGTGTCATTATCTTTTATTAACTTAAAATGTATAATAGCTTTATTCATAAGAATTATGCTATTTGTACATAATTTATTGTATATAATGGTGTCCACACTTTCACATGGAGGGAATCCACTTTGGATCCGAAGTAGATCCCCCTCTATGTGAGGGTGTGGACACTATTATGTACAATTGATTAAGTACGTGTAGCATAGCTCTTATGCATAGACACCTTGGTACAAAAGAATATGCTCAGCATTGTATGTAAACGATAAAAGTATACTAATTCTTACATCGGAAGTGGAACCAAATAGATTTTCTAGTCTTCTTCTCAAGGGAGCATTAGAGAAAGCACTTCCTACAACCACAATTTTATTAGTAACGTCAACCTATATATTTAACTATAATTTTCTCACGTTTGCTACTTTGGCCCAGGTTCTACACTGAACTCCTGGTTCTTCTAGTTTAGTCCTCAACTTCTCGTCTTCCTCTTCTCTACTTTTACTCCATCTAAAAATTGTAAAAATCTCTGGTTCATTTGTCTTATGTGGGAATACATACTTCATTGCTTTTAATATTTCAAAACGATGTTGGAGAAGAACTATTCAAAGCCTCCTCCCACAATTTCGAGAGAAACTTCATATCCGATAAGAGTTACTCTCATATATACTTTTGAAGAAACCTATTCAGCTACGAGAAGTACTAACTTCCTAATGCTATTTGAATCTCACAAATCTTTTGGACAATCCGAGCAGCTCTAGAACCATGCCAGTGTCATTGTTGCTCACTAATCGAGAAATGAGTGATACCTTTATGGTTTGACATGTTGACATTGATGTTGAAGAGTGCTCAACATTTTATTCAAATAGAGAAACATTCCTAGCAACCCCAAAATTTAAGTTATATGACAATTTTTCAGAATTTATATATTTATTTATTTTTCCCAAGTGAACCATCATAATATTCTTCTAAAATATTGTACGCGTAGATTCATACTTTTTCAAAAGCAATGTCACAATATTTAAAAAATAACTAAAACATATTCTTCAAAACTTGTGCTACTTCGAGGACAGTAAATTGTTATTGAATATGATAATCATTTGCTACAATATTGATATGGTATACAGTTGTTTTTCTTCGAGGGTGGCAATTTGATCATTTATCTTGTCTGATAGATTTTTTTCTCTCTTTCTTCAATGGAAGGTAAGGATTCATTATGTGGAGCAGAGTTCATCATTAGCGAAAACTATTAAACCATTTTTGGTTTTGCTCTAACCTAGTCAATTGCCTTGTTCATATTAATGATGGTTTAATCCAAAATTCAGTCACTTAACATGTGCTTTTTTGGGAACACAACATTATATATATTTTTGAAATAATAATTAACTTTATAATTCTCTAATCTCTATGAATAAGGACAAAATGTCCTTGTGGAATATTTTGTGTATAATTCATGCTTCTTTTAGAACATTAAATTATTTGTATAAATACTTGATTTAAATGTAAGCTTCTTCAGGAACGATTGCATAAATATTTGTCTTTCAAGAGCAATAATATTATATTTTTAATACATTAGATCTTATAAAATTACTTTTCAGAATCAAGTAATAGAACATTATCATAATAAAAGCACTGTCACAATATTCTTCCAAAATATTAATAAAATTATGAAATTGTGTTTTTTCCGAAAATGTACAATTAAAAACACATCTTATTTAAGAATTAAAAATTCATCACTAAAAATTAAAAAAACTATAGTATGTCTACAATTAAAAATCGTACGTATATGCAAAGTTAATATATGTATTATACATCAATCACGCATGATAATAATAAATCTAAGAAAGAAAGAAAATGACCTTTTAAGAAAATAATTAGTATCCACGCAAACATAATATTAGGATGTCAAAGTTGTTTAACCAAATAATTAATAACATGCATAGTATAATATGAATATAATGTAACATTCACATGTTTTATTTTTTTTATTTTTTATTTTTTGAGGGGGAGAGGCGCACATACGACAGAGACAAAAAAATAAAAAAATGGAAGTTAATTTGGAACTCGACAGAAGCAGCACTACTCACTGTAACCATCTTTCCCTGCGGGAAAAAATAAGTTATGCTAGATGTTGATTTTCTTTTAATTTGTATTATGATCCGAAAAGTTGGAGTATCAGGCTGATGATGTATTATAAAATTGAGTAATAAAACACAAGGAGAAAATAAAGATGGTCGAAACTTGAGTATATTGTATTGAGAATCAATGTTGCATATTTATAAAATAAAATTAAAGACTGCAGGAATACAATGTTGATTCAAAAATAGTATTTACAACATTAACAATGGAAGGCAAGGGATTATGGCAGCCATAGCAGGAAATCAAAACAGTTATGCCAGATCTTAGCCTGGGCTGGGTCCTAGTCTAGCACGCAGAAAATAGAGTCGAGCCCAATTAATTTTTCTGAGGCCCAATTAGATTTATTGTCGATAGTACCAAACTACCAATAGGCCAGCTCCGACAAATCTCCTAATGCTTGGGCAGCCCATTAATTTGGGGTGGCGTTCCATGAATGTATAACAAAACAACAATGTTAGCTCTCTTTGTCAAGTATTACTGAAGATGCATTATTTGATTATTGAATATTTTGGCAGATTTTTTAATTTCAAAAGTGGTATCCTTTGGTTGATTTCTTGCATCTTTTCGTTTTAGGATGGTACCAATTCTTGTAGGGATTATTGGAAGCTATAAATACATGATAGTATTCATCCATAAACACATAAAATTACTCTTTCATCATCCAAATTACTGAGAAAATTCATTATTCTCTCTACATACTCATTTCTTGGTTTTCACTTTGTTCAATTTGAAGATGCTCTTTTTGCTTTGGTATTGTTCATCAAAGGCTTGTTTAATCCTTCAACTATTTACCGGAAATCCTTAAAGCAATTAGAAAATGAGGCAAATATCATTTGAGGACAACGTTTATACGTGTTTTAGTCTTCTTCAATATTCAACTATTTTTTGATCATTTTTCATCTTCGTCTTCGTTTATTTCCATTTTTGTAAATACTCCAACAATCTCAAACGATATTTGACATTTACTGCAATGGAGATGGAAACTACGTTGGCTACCATCAAGTTGATGAATTTGGTGCGCTTGAATAGGTTTGATAGATCAAACTTCATAAGAAGGCAAGACAAACTCAAATTCCTTCTAACAGCGCTAAAGATCTTCTATGTGCTTGATCCAAACTTGGAACCAATTGCCGATGCAATAGAAGAAGATATGGAAGAAGTTCATATTGAGAGAAAGAAGAAGCAAGATAACGAATCGATATGTCGCTCTCACATCATAAATGCTCTTTCGGATCAATTGAATGATCTCTAGACTAACACTACTTTGGCAAAGGAAATATGGGATGCACTTGAAAACAAATATAAGATCGAGGAGGAAGGTACCTAGAAATTTTTTATATCTAAATACTTTGATTTCAAAATGTT
>CAIGRN010087603.1:0-15335 GCA_903798345.1 Fraxinus anomala | reverse complement strand
GCTAGAGTAGTTGAAAGAGTCAGATAATGTGGATATCAATAAAGTCTTTCCTGATGAGCAATTATTGTAGTTGGAAAATGCTCCTATGTACGCAGACATTGTTAACTACTTAGTGAATGGGTATGTTGATCCAGATTTCACCTATCAATAAAAGAAAAACTTCTCCGTGAAATAAAATTCTATTATTGGGATGATCTAAATTTATACAATAGAAGAGCAGACCAGATTATCAGGAGATGTGTGCCAAAGGATGAGATGAAACAGATCCTTTCAAGGGTTTATGTTTTAGCTTATGGAGAACACTTTGGCCCAACTAAAACAGCAGCGAAGGTGCTTCCAAGAGGTTTCTTTTGGCCAACATTATTTAAGGACTGCCATAGTTTCTGCAAATCTTGTGATAACTGTCAAAGAACAGGTAACCTATCGACCCGTCACGAGATGCCACTAAACAACATTTTGGATGTGGAACTATTTGATATATGAGGAATTGATTTTATGGGACATTTTCCGTCGTCCTATAACAATCGATATATCCTATTGATAGTGGACTACATATTCAAATGGGAGGAAACGAAAACATTACCCCCAATGATGCAAGGGTAGTGGTAGATTTTATAAAGAAAAATATTTTTAACCGCTATAGATCTCCAAGAGCCATCATAAATGATGGTGGAACTCACTTTTACAATCGATTATTCCAGGCGGTGCTTGCTAAATATGGGGTACAACATCGAATAGCCACACCATATCACCCTCAAATAAGTGGATATGTTGAAACTTCTAACAGACAGTTGAAGAGAATTCTGGAACTCACGGTGAATGCATCTAAAAAAGATTGGTCCAAAAAATTGGACGATACTTTGTAAGCCTATCACATTGCTTACAAGATGCCGATTGGAATATCACCATACCAAATAGTATTTGGAAAAGCTTGCCACGTACTAGTTGAGTTTGAGCACAAAGCATATTGGGCATTGAAGTAGTTGAACGTGGACTTAAAAAATGTTGGAAAAACAAGAATATTATGCTTCACGAATTAGAAGAATTCAGAAGAGAAACTTATGAAAATGCATCTATCTATAAAGAAAGGACGAAACAGTGGCATCAGAAGAATATTCAACAACGAATTTTCAGAGTGGGGGTTAAGTGCTCTTGTACAACTCCAGACTTAAGCTGTTCCTAGGAAAATTGAAATCAAGATGGATTGGACCTTTTACGGTATTCCAAATGCTTCTACGGTACAGTTGGATTACACCACCTAACAGAGGGAAATTTCAAAGTTAATGGATAATGCATCAAACACTACGTAGAGGATTTTTTCACCGCTAAAGAAAGCCATAAACTAGCTATCCCAAAATAATTGTGACACAAAGTCAAGCTAATGACGTTAAAGAGGCGCTTCTTGGGAGGCAATCCAAACTTTTTTCTTTTTTATTTATTCTATTTTTTTAGTTTTAGGATAATTTCGTTTATTTTAAGTTTATTTGTGACTCATCATCCATACCCCGTTATCCCTGAGGTCTTCGATATATTAGTTGGTTTATTAAATATTAGAGTTAAGTAACACTTGTTCTAATTATTTGATCTTAATGTTTTATTAGATTTTTTAAGAATATAACGTCACGGAACATTTAAATCAATATTGACTAAATAGCCAACAGAAGTAATATTAAAGCTAGTAATTGAATTACAAGTCAGATCAGGGGAGTCTTTTTTCACTTTCTTTCCCACCCATTTATGTGCGGTTTAGAATTAAAGACATTGAGGATAGCGTCTAGTTTAAGTTTGGGAGAAGAAAACACGAGTTTCCATTTTTTATGTGCTTTTGTGTGCTTTTATTGCTTAAAAAAAGTTTGAGAATTTGAAAAAAATTTCAAAAATTTCAAAAAAATAAAAAAAAATAATAAATAATATTTTATTTTTGTGTGCTTGTGTGAGTTAGTAGGCTTAACTGACAATGATGAATATATTGANTATTGCTTAAAAAAAGTTTGAGAATTTGAAAAAAATTTCAAAAATTTCAAAAAAATAAAAAAAAATAATAAATAATATTTTATTTTTGTGTGCTTGTGTGAGTTAGTAGGCTTAACTGACAATGATGAATATATTGAATCATGAATTGATCTATGAATGGTGAATACGTTTCATGCTAAGATTAATGTTTGCTTTTTTCATGTGAAATTTAATATAAATTGAACACATGAATCAAGTTAAGCATTGTGTAGAAATGCATTGATTTCATAATTGGATAAGTTGAAATAGTGAACCATAGATGTTAAACAAAAAACCACTAAATTTTACATTCTTATGCCAAATTTAGAATAGTTTAGGGGATTTCACTATTGTAAGAAGATGTTGAAATAAATAGGAATTTCATGCGTGAAATTAAAAATTTTGTGTGGATTGTCTAAAGTTAATAGGATGCAATTTGGTCAAAATCTCAAGTTAGAGGTCATTTTAGTTGAATTGGTGTTAAATGATGGACATTGCACTAATCAAAGTATAAAAAATATTTTATTTAAAAATTTCTCTTCGTACCTTTATGACTCAATTAAAATCTGGTGTCTTATGGTCATCTGACTTGAAAGTCATCGACCGAAAACTTGTTACATGGATCGTTTAAAAAGTTTAAAGGAGAGAATATTTCAAATAAAAAAATTGTTGAAAAAAAATCAGAAAAATCATGTATGAAACAGAAGACGCACAAAATGCCTTGGTTAAATCTCAAACAACTGTTTAATAAAATTTGACTTTTTATAAGTGATTGTTAGCCTAATTAAGTCCTAAAGATTGAAGCAATTGAATTTAATAGAAAATCCTTGTTTATTGTCATGTTAAACTGCAATAGGTGAGATTTACCTAAACTAGAGAGATGAAGATAGTAGAAAATCCAACATTAGTTCACACATTGGAAAATAGCGAAAAGAATAAGTTTGGGGTGTGTGAATCTTATGAGTGATGAAAGAACATATTTGACCATTGAAGGTCGGGAATTGAAATAACTTATGAATTCATGATGCTATGCTTAATTCTTCACACACATACGTCAATTTTACATTGGAAAAGTAGATGTTAATTTCTGTATTGTGATTTTGAAGTTGTGCATAGATTTGATGTTATAATTTCAATTCTGAGATAATAAGCCAGGTTATCTAACTAATTTTTTTTACTTTACTTGATTGACTGTCCACCAAATAGGTAATTAGCATGACATGTTTGTGTATTTGTTAGGTTTTAATTTTGTTTAAGGACAAACAAAAATTCAAGTTTGTGTGTGTGATAAGTGTAGTTTCTACACTTATTCGAGACCCTAATGATGATATTTTATCATCTTTTGAATAAAAATCTACCTAATTTATATTATATTGTATTTTGTAGGTAAAACTTTATGTTTGATGAAAAATTGAAGAAAAGAATGCAAAATAGCGAAAAATATGACCGAATCCAAAGTATAGGGACTAAATTGACTATTGGATGCAAAGTTTGGAAATCAAATTTCTTACTTTAAAAAGTGAAGGATTTGAAGGAGAATATATATACACAAAAAGGCGGCTTTGAATTGGAGGCCCAAATTAAACACATACATATATATATATATATATATATATATATACACCCAGACAAAGAGACAAAGAAATAAATTGGAGTTTTATGTTGATTTGAAGTCAAAAACAGTGGCTGAAAGAAAAGGAGAAAAAAGACGTGAAAGAGAAAAAGAAAGAAGAGAGAGGAGAAAAATGCGGCTGCTGGGAGGAGCTACACACAGGTAGAGATATAATATACACACATACAGAGAGGCAAAAAAGAATTGAAATTTTACATTGAAGTCAAAAATTGTGGCTAGATATATATATATATATATATATATTAAAATTTCAGTCAAAAATTGTGGCTAGATATATATATATATATATATATATATACACACGCACGCACACACAAAAAAAAGGAGAAGAAGAAGGCTGCGGCTGGAAGAATATATATACCAGAAAATATGGCTGCAAAAGGGAAGAATATATATACACAGAAAACGGCTGCAATGAGGATTTATTCAAATAATCCGGTAATGTATTCAAAGACAACTTCTTGTATTTATTTTTACATTATGAGTAACTAATTTTCATACTAGAGCAAACAATGTAGTCAACTTGTGATCCATTATTTTTCTATTCAAGATTTCTATCATCTATCCATATATGTGTTAGCTCTATTATGAATTTAATGCATTGAATTAATTGATCACTAATTTGATGATTATGTGAGTCTCTCACGAACCGAGAGGTGAGTTTGAGATTTAGACCATGTAGTAAAATTTGATAATTTAGTATAATGTGTAGAGATATCTATACTAATTATTGCTGTTACAATATGAATTCTTAGAACTAATGTTTCATTTAAATAAGGNGTGAGTCTCTCACGAACCGAGAGGTGAGTTTGAGATTTAGACCATGTAGTAAAATTTGATAATTTAGTATAATGTGTAGAGATATCTATACTAATTATTGCGGTCATAATATGAATTTTTAAAACTAATGTTTCGTTTAACTAAAATTGATTCACATAGATATATGAAATTTAATTAGTTAAATAGGTTCAATGAGAACTTGAGAGGGGTAAATTGAATATAATAGAAGAATTCGATCGAACGCTACATTAGGTTATGAATCTTGAATTAAGGACTAAGGTGATCAATAGATGAAATTGTTTGCCTTAATCTGTATCCCATATTTGAATTTTCAATCAACCGTTGTTTGCAAAATTTTAATATTTTCAAATAGTTAAAAATAGTTAGAAAAATATAATAATCACAACTATCATAATTCTTTACTTACTTTTATCAAATAGGAGTTAGAAAAATTAGATTAAGTAGTGAAGTATAATCCTCGTGAGAACGATATCCAATTTCAAATGTTCATTATACTACTTGCTACGATACCGTATACTTACGATATAAAAAAACGTAACACTTGACATCACGGAATATTAATTTTGTTGATGTTTGGTATCCAATACCAACAAAAGGAACTTACATGTGTAGCATAAACAAAATGTTCATAAATAATCTCACCGGTTGAGTAAATCTTAAGACTTGAGATTGTAGCTAAACTAGAGAATCAGAAATTTTCTTAAAAATTGGAATACGAGTCTAGTGATTAAGCCCCTGTTTGGTATATATTCTTTTAACATATATTTTTTCAGAATTCATTTTCAACCACATATTCTTCAATAAAATAATATTTTTCATCACATCAATAAATTTTCCTTACTTTTTAACCACATATTTCTCATCATATCACTATTTAAAATACATTTTTTTAAATAATATCTATCAAATACTCTCTAAACTTTTACGTACGGGGGCAAAGCTAGGAGGCGGGAGTGGGGATGCCCCCCCTTTATGCGAAGTTCTGGTTCCACTACTGTCTATCTACAAAATCATGCTTGTAGGCCTTGGTCTATACGTTTGGTAATATAGTATGATTTTCAAAATAGCTCAATAACTTGTCATAAACAATTTTTTTGTGGGCTAATAAATCACCCTGTCGACAATAAATCAAATTACAAAAAGTAAAAATAAATCATGTAGTCTCTAAATTACTTAAAAATAAAATAAATTTTTATTTTTTTACTGTCTGTGGAATAAATAAATTATTCACCAAATATTTGTTTTTGTCTTTCTTTCAAAAAAAAAAAAGAGGATCCTTATATTTTCATCTATGAAGATAAATAAAATCAAATTTCTGAACAATAATGTAAAACACGCACTCATATCGAGAAATTTGACAACCCTATCCATCCATGTATTGATTAGAATCTGCTATACAAATCAAGAAATTCTTAGTTGTATACAATAAGAAATTTTTCAAAATTCTTCCTTTTTTCCTCCTTTCATACAAGAAATATAACAAAAGTTACACGATATTCTTTTTCTCTTGAAGAACAAAAAGAAAAGAAGGCATATAATTTCCAATATCTCGATGAAGATTATACCTTCCTATGTTTAGGAGTAATCTTGATGACAAGACCAGGAAAAACATCATCGGAATCATGAACATGTGGATTCTGCTCGACTATGAAGGGATCACCGCACTTGTCGCTGATAGTATGAAGAGTTTCACCTTCTCTTACAACATAGATTTCCTCGCAGGGGAAGTCTTTCAGCTGGTTATTTCTCACTAGAGAATTATTCATTCTCGCTGACGATGATGAGCCCACCAATATGAGAAACAGTATAATAATTGCGCAGGATGCATCACTTGGAAATAATGCCTTTAAGGCTTTGGCTATGGTGGATAGAGCCATTGTATAGAGAAAGAGCTGGAGAAAACGCAGAGGGTAGAGGTTATGAGTTTTCAAGGAGTTATATATTTTTGTATCTCTGATCTTTACATATAATATATAGAGAATACGCAGGGTATGGATTTGAGTGGGGGGGTGGGGATGATGTGGGTCAAAGTTCTTTGATTACTTGATAGGGAGGAAGTTGAGTTCAAGTCTTCGACGATGGCGTGTAAATTTTGGTCTTGTATGGCGGATCTTGAAACAGTGAAGACCAAACCTATATTGAATTTTCTTGCAATAACTTTTAAGAATTTTGACAATTTTTTTCCAAAAAAAAAAAAAGAGGAGTCAGTTTTGGATTACATAAAAATTATGGCTACTTTTACTTCCTAAAGGTTCCGAAAACTTCCAAAATATCTTGCGAAGATATTCGGATCGAGCGAGTGAGTCGTGTCATGGTTGTGCATAGGCAATTTTTTAGACTCTCAAACATGTTGCAATCTATTCTTATAAAACTAATTAATTTTTTTACAATATTTTATTTATAAATTGGCCTTTTATTTTGATAAGGCTCAAACAAACCATGTAATTTTTTTTTTTTTTTAGAATAGATTTATAATGGTGACTTTTTGAGAATATGTTGTTAAAAAATTGGATTTAAGTATAATTTTTTTTTAAGAGAATGTGTAATTGGAAATGCGTTTGAGAAAAATGAGTTTTAAATAATGGAACACTTCGAATAAGGTGCCATATTTTAAATAAATTTTAATAAAAGTTGATGAATGTATTGTTGAAAATTTGATAAATATGTAGGTCTCATGAAATTTGTGATTAAAATTAATTTTATATTTGACTTATATTTTTATTAATTTTTATAGTTAAACTAAATATATGTTGCCCTTGTTTGGTTTGGATTAAAATTCAACTAAAATTTTAAATTAAAATTAACAATTAATTTTAATCAAATATTTTAGGAGATCTATAATATTTTAATCATATATTTCATCAATTTTTATTAAAATTTTAATTTTAATCTCTATCAAATAGTGGTTTAATATGATGAATAAAAATAAATAAAACAAAAGGCCAATAAATCATATCATATATCTAATCCTGTCAATCAATAATACAAAAATATTTCTTTTTTATTAATCCATGTTGACTTTGATTCTCTTAAAAAGTTGATTCTTTGAGTTGTGAAAGCATTTTGATTTTTGAGTAACCGTTACATTTTAGACACTTGTCTAGAAAAAAATGTAATGGGCGGTTGAGCAGTTGGCTTCGACAGTTGAGCTTTGACACCTATAAGGTTTATATTGGAATTTCATTATCACGTAGGTACAGATTTTAGATTGGGAATAATTGCAGCATCGATATCAAATCTTTTATTAAGTAGTAGATTTTGTCCAAATTTTTCATTTGTGCCACCCAAGTACCAAACATTTCAAAATATTGCAGCTGAAATCCAAATTGACGATTTATGTTAGTTTGACCATTGTTTGACCAGATAGTTGACATTAACAATAATTTTGACTTTTAATATTACAAGATGGTTGACATTAACAATAATTTTGACTGATTTTAAAATATTAAAATCAAAATGGATGATTTATGTTAGTTTGACCGTTATTTGATTAGATAGTTGACTTTAACAATAATTTTAACTAATTTTAAAAAGTTAAAATGACGATTTTACATTTTTTACAATAAAATAATCAAAATCAAATAATTAAAATCAATTTTCACCTTCTTCTCCATCCACCTCCACCCCCAAATCTAGAAAATCTTCAAAATCAAAAAGCAAGAAATTTTGGAATTTGGAAATTAAAAGGAAATGATAAAAGAATTAAAAAAAAAAGAAATTCGATCCTTCAATTTTACCAACAATTCCCAGTTAAAACCAAATCAAGATGGAATCCTTGATGCGTTTCTTTCCCCAAAATCACCTACAAACCCTAAAATCCAACTTGGATTCTCCGCCTATGGCCGATAAGAATGGGTGAGGAGAAATATATGAAAATAATAAACAAGAAACTACTATGGAAACTCCACTAACGAACGACGTGTGTCCTATATGTTTCGGGAACTTTTATGTTCCCTGTCGTGCAATCCCTTATCCTCTCGAATGCATTATTTTATGAGAACTATTAGAGATGACAGCTTTATTGAGTACTGAAATGAACAACACAAATTCAACTTATTTTGATATTTTCTATGTTTTGTTATGTTCTCTATCGTGGTTATGTAGAAGACTGCAGCACATACAACAGTCAAGAAGATTATGTTTCTGGTTCAAAAGGGCATCTAGATTATTCAAACTCATCAGTTAAATTGAACGGTTTCCATCAGACGTGTAGAAATTTTAGGAAGCCGTGAAGTTCAGGCTGGACGATAAAATAATATGGAAAGAGTTGGTTCATCTATTGACGAAGAAATTGGGATTTTAGATGAAATGGATGCTCAATTTTGGCTTCCACCAGAACCAGAAGATCAAGAAGATGATAACATATGTTAAATTCTTTGGGGTTTGAAGATTTGCCAGATTTGGGGTTTGCATATTAGGTGGAAATTGATTTTTAATATTAATTATTTGATTTTGATTATTGTATTATAAAAATGTAAAATTATCATTTTATCTTTTTAAAATCAGTCAAAATTATTGTCAACTAACGGTCAAACTAACAAAAATCATCCATTTCGACTTCAACTGCAACATTTTGAATGTTTGGTACCATAAGTGACACAAATGAAATATTTTGACAATGTCTACTATTTAATAAAAGATTTGGTACCGCTGCTGCAATTATCCCTTTTAAATAATATTATTAATCTAGACTTACTATATAAGTTTAGATTGTAATTAATTAAATATAGTTAATATTTCATCTTCAACGTAGGAATATGATCTTGAGCCTACATAAAAAAAAAACATTACTCGTATGTTTTTGTTGGATGGTTGTGTCATAAAGTTATCTTTGTCTTATATTTAATTAATTTTAATTATTATTTTGATAATTTGCGCATTAATATTAATTACTTTTTGTTAATTTGCTCATGAATGTTTAATTTTTAATTTGACACAAAAGTAGAGTGTAATGTAATCACTTGTCTGAAAAAATAAATGTTACATTTTGCACATCGCTTAAGTATAAAAATAATGAAATATTCATATTCATATAGTATCAAAGCTTAAAAATGTTCAAAGAAGCAAATACAGAATTAACTCATTAGTATTCATTTAAACTCCAGTTCATCAATCATTCAACAATTCATTTTCTTGTCAACTCTCTTTTAAAGTATCACCACTAAAATCAGTGTCTCTTTTCAACAATCCGTGTCTGAAGCCATATTTTTTATAGTGTATATAAAGAATAAAAACTAGTTATAAATTTGCAAGCTATGGATATTAGGAAGATATCATTATTTATTTATCAAGTTCAAAAAAGAAAGCATTTCCCTCACAACTATCATATTTTTAGTACTCATTTAAGTTGAAATCATGACTAAAATCCGTCAATCTTGTATTCCCAAATATAATTATTCAAATTAATTAAACGTTAAAGTAATTTTCAAGAATTGATGATTTAAGCAATACCTGTTGTTGATTTAGTTAAAAGTGTTAAAATAGTATTTTAGGTATTACATTATTGCTAAGGGAACAACAAAATGGAAAATGGTATTCGTAAGAGTATTTTATGCATAGGTAGCTTGACGTATTCATTACTTAAAAACTTGAAATAAGGATGATTTTTGTAAATTTTGAAAAGGGGGAAAAAGGTCTCAAGAATTATTAGAACCTCATGAGAGGTCTCTAATTTGCACTTAAATGAAACTCTAATACTCCGTCTGTGTTTGGTACGAATTAAAATCATATTTTTAGTATAATTTAATAAAAAAATGATGAATTTGTGGTTGAAAAATGTGAATTCGATAGAGAATATTGTTAATATTGACGGTTGATTTTGACTTAGAAAAAAATTAATATTTTAATCTCCCAAGCAAGGACTTAATAATAAATACGAAAACAATTATCACATTGATGTACAAATATTTCGCTCTATTCTTCTTCTAAAAATGCGACTGTAAAATTAAGAATTCATCGAAACAAAAACCTTATTACTTGTCTTCTTCACCGTATAAAATTATAATTGAAACGTCACACTAAACATGAAAATTCAGCACATTTTCTAGCCAATCAGACTTTGACAAAAAAGAATAAATTAATCAGTAAGTAAATATTACACTTGATGAGAGGGAAAAAAAAAAAAAGACTAGATGTATAAATACACCGTGATTATAATAAATTAATAATAAAGATGAATTTTTTTTCTTCCCAACTTATTCTATTAACAAGTAAGTGACTTTTCAGAAACTCTTCTAACTTGTCCATTCTATCTGTCTTTCATAATTTAATCTTCTCTTGATTAATAAAAGTATATACATTGAATGTGAGCACCACTCAATCATCACATATATAAATTAATTAATTAGACATCTTTAGACAACTAATTAACTCCATTTAATTAGCCAATTATATGATTACACAAAATCAGATATATTCATCTGACTAAGGACAATCAATTAAACACTTGTAATTCCATTTAAGTAATCACACATGAATAATCAAAAGTTGACGAATATTGCATTATAAGGTAGGTTTTGATGTGTATTTAGCCCCTGTTTGTTGCAGATTAAAATCAAATTTTTAATAAATTTTGATAAAAATTGGCGAAATGCGCGGTTGAAAAGTTGTGAACTCGTGAAATGCGTGATTAAAATTAATTGTTGACTTTGACTTAAGATTAAAATCAGATTTTAATCATAAAAAAAAACATGGGCTTAATATTTTATTGGTTGGGTCATATGGGATGGACGCGTGTCTAAGTCAAGAAAAATTGTAGCAACTTTACTTGATTTGAGAAGATAAGATACTCACTAGCCGGGTGTATAATTTATATTTATAACATGTAGAACTCGACATAAACTTGTAAGAAAAGAAAACATTGTACGTCATGTTATCAAGTTTGCATTAAAAGTAAAACGTTGTATAGAGTAATTATTTGTATGTAAAATTAAGTTATTCATTTAATTTTACATCTCATTTAATACAATATCAGTGTCATCTAGATTGATATTTTAACACCAGTGATGATAAATAACTATACTCTTATTTAATGCTAGAATTTCAAATATACGATGATTTATATTTCTTGAAAAATGACAAAGGCCTCCTCTTTGAGGTTTTTGATAAATTTATAGACATTCTTTTTTCTTTTAAAATGTTATATGACTTTCGCATATTTTAGACATTCTCTTTTTTCAAAATTTTTTATATAAATCTCGCTTATTTTAGGTTTGGAATAACACATACTTCCATTCATTGCTTCTGTTTTACATGTTAGTGTTAATATTTAAAATACTTTTATAAACTTTCTTTAATTTTGTAGTTCTCCTAACAATAATGTAATACGCACTTTTAATTAAATCAGAAAGAAAAAAATATATATATCACTTAGACCATCAATTCTTCAAAAGCACATAAACAAATACCTTAATTGAGGCGTTCGATTACATTTACGAATATGACAAGATAACGAACACAATTCATTTCAGGTTCTCAAACAAATTCTGAAAAGGGTTAAGATATTTGTACACAATTTAATGTTTCGAATTGTTTACCCCCTCTCAAATGCACGCGGGTTCCATGTGAATAAAAAAATCCCTAGATGTGGTCCCCACCACCCTATTGTGAGTAGTCGATAAGGGGTTAGGTAAAAAAATTTGGTACATATAGTATGGTTCTCCTTAAAATACAATTATGTTGTAACAAGTCATGAAAATTAAAATGTACATATATGTGTCACTATCGAACCAAATTATTCTTTAGTCTAAAATTTTATTAACAACAACTTTCATCTCATGATCAGTATTTCTTGAAGTAAGTCTAATTTCCGTGCTATTAAAGTAATTTAAAGGTTTTAAAAATTGTGGGATGAATGAGTAAAGTCAATAAAGTATCAGATTAGAAATAATTTGAATTGCTAATGTAAATTAATAAAGCTTTTCTCCTTTATAGAGTTTGTAACCAGCTACAAAAATTTAGACAAAATTAAAATTGTATACCTAAGAATTTAGCAAGTATATTTTTTAAAAATGTAAATAATAAATTACGATGTGTACCCTAAATTATTGCATACGTCATTATAATTTATGAGTTTGCTTGGAGAGCTTGAAATAAAGTGTGCTCGTTACTTTGCAATATATGTAAATATAATTTGAATACTTCAAAAACTTATAAAAAATACAAATTCGATTTTAAACTTGGGTGCCCACAATTCCAATTCATGAACCAAGAACGACCTAGATTTGATTGGTTATAGGTTCCGATCCTAATTCTTTTTATTTTGGAACCAGATCGAAATGTCCGGTCTCTATTCGATTTCCATATGGTTCAACAAAATATGAGAATGAATTAACTACTAACAAAAGTCTGAATCCATCTTCATTTTTAGCATAACAAGGAATATTTATTCATATATTTTCTTTAACATATCGAATATTGATTACAACAGACATTACAAATCATATCTACACAATGGCCAAAATACTTCACTTAAAAGCGTATCAGTTATATTTTAAGTAAACTTTTTATTTTCAAAAAAAAATTGTATAATTAAGTAAAAAGTTATTTATTTTCCTAGACAGGTAAAAGTACTTTCAAAGTATCTGTTAAAACATTTAATTATTTACTTGTAAGTAAATCTTTTGAACCTAGCCAAACATGCCAGTCTATGGACATCAATAAATCGGATTCATCGGTCTTTGAGCATTGTGTTACAATCACAGGCCAGAATTTATTTTACTGTTGAAGCACTCTGCACACAGCATACCAAATAAAAGTAAACAATTATATTTATGTAGAAAATATATTCATAATTCCACATTTCTCTTTCTATTTTTTAATGTGTCTTGCTTCACCAATGATCAATTTCTATCAAAATGAATTATTTTTATTTTCTCTGTTCTAAAATTGTAATTAACGAAAACATCTTTAAGAAATTCAATCCAGGTGATCATCTAATTGAAGGGAGGAAAAACAAAACTATTTTTTCCATTTAATATAAGATTCAATAACACCAATAAGGATCTATTTCTTGATGTAAAGCATCACTTGAACACAAGGACGAGCATATCTCTTAAGATTCGGACATTGTGTTTGAGGAAGATAAATTTATACTTCATTGTAAATGATGAAGGGCATTATTATGTGCATCTCAAGTTTTTGAGAGAATTAATTGTGCCAACCTACACGAGTTCTTGATTTAAAAATACAAGATATATAGAGTTCCCGGAAATGAAAAATATCTAAAAAGAAATTAAGAATATATTATATGGAAGTTATTGTGTTGCTCACAAATTTAATTAAAATTCTTTGTTTATAAATGACATTTTTGTGTTAATTCTCTTGTTAAAATATTGTCCACCTTTACAAATTATCACCGAAATAAAAGTTTAATTTACCACTAATTGTTCACGATGCATTCACAACATCAAGATATAGATTATGTCGTCCTAATGGTCACTTTCTCAATAATTCAATCTTGATTCCACTTAAACTTTGTCCCACCATCATCAATGTAATTCTAGTAACTACACGTAGATTTTGGGTATTATCATGGGCCATCATGCTGAATTGGATAGTGATGAATAAAGTAAAAAATATTTGAAGAATATCCTTTTTAATTGTATCTAGTCTATTAAAAGATTAAAATTTAAATAAATAATATATAACGATCAATTTGTCTCGCATCCTAGACGGTCTTTAGAACCTCCTCGGCTTCAATAAGTTTAATTAATAAGAAAATTAATTCAAAATATATTGTTAATAAGATCTGAATTTAGTGTCAGTTGAAGACCTGATTGGAAATGCATATTTTGAAACTTTGTTGACGTGATTCAACAAATGAGAAAGCTATATCGAAAAAGAAAAAGGAAATTCTGGAATCAGACATCAAGAACAAGAAATATTTCTGTTACCCCAGACTTTTTACATCAACAAGAGAAGATTAAAACAAAGGTCCATCAACCTGTAAGAATTTTTTTGAGTTCAATTTATTCACCTGAGAACAAACGGCTAAGGCGTTCCACTAATGCCTCGGCTGCAGCTTCAACCTGGGATTTGTAGGTGTAATCTTTATGACAAGTCCAGGAAAAACATCATCAGGGTCATGGATATGGGGGTTGCGCTCGACTATATACGGGTCACCACATTTATCACTGATGGTATGAAGGGTTTCTCCTTCTTGGACGACATAGATTTCGTCGCAGGGTCTGTCCTGAAGTTGCCTTCCTCGTACAGGATCATTTGCAGAGCCATCTTTTATGGAACTCATTAGAATAAGGGCAATCAGAGCTATGGCGCAGCACCATGATACTGTATCGGCTATGGCCATTGAAGCTTTTATGGAAACCATGTTGACCGGAGTTTTTGGTCTACTCTTGCAGGTGACGAGGATGTCGAGTTAAAGGGGGTGGGATAGGAAAAGAAGAGCAAAAAAGAAGGGATTTTATCATTGATTATGAAGAAATTGTGGAAGTCTATTTATAAATGCTCCATGGAGGAATGTTGTGTCATTTTGGTGGGTATGAGGTCTACTCTTTGGATGTTTTGATTTAGGGCAAGTTGTGTTCAACTGCAAAGTTGAAAAGCAAATGAGAATAAGATATTAATGTTAGTTATGTGGATGTTTGCATAATAATAAGCCTATGTTTGGCTCAATTTTTGGCTCAATTTTTATAAACATTCAAATCCCCTTTTTATTTACGCAATATTTTATGAAATTCGCAATTATATTATCCACGTATCCACCATTGAAATCTATCTATTAATAAAAAAAATCGTTTATAAACACTTCCCCAACATGCTATAAGTAAGATATTTCACTCATGTTTAGTGCAGTCAAAAATCAGATTTTTAGTAGATAAAAAAAAATATTAATAGTGCGATTAAAAAGTTGTGAATCACATAAAATATATGGTTAAATTAATAATTG
>CAIGRN010087591.1:0-14333 GCA_903798345.1 Fraxinus anomala | reverse complement strand
TCAACCAAATACCAAATCACATGAAATTTGGATCACACCACAACAATAATTTTGAGTGAAAGTTATAGCTCATGGAACTAATGCAATTCACTATAGAGTAATAGTATTTATCATCATGATGATGGAATATCGGTGATGTAGCAATTCATTATACCTCACATTTTTCACTATTTTCCTCCCTCTCTCACTCTCATAAAAATTGAATTGTTCAATCTCATTATTCCACATAGATCGGCACATTACCAATATTCCATCATCGTAATGATAAATATCATTATTCTTCACTATATATCATTCAAAATCAAGTTCGGGACTCAACTTCAAGTCCATTCCCTTAGGCCCACCTCTGTTTCAAGCATTCATTATCTATCAATTCCCCATGGAATGCTCCATCATTAACTTGAACGCAAACATTCTTGTGGAGTGAGCGATAATACAGCAGTAAGCTTGAAACGATGGTTGGCCTAATGAATTGTTCTTGGCAGATTTCTGAGCTAGATTCTATATAATTAATATTGGATTAATTGCATTAATGTCATGAATTATAGCTTCTAGACAATATTGAGTGGATTGTATTAATGTCATGAACTATATCTTTTTAAAAAAATTGTGACAACACCTGACATCAATAGTAAATTTACGAGATTATGACCAATACTTAATACTTCCATTTTTTATGCAAGAAGAGTAGTAAGCAAAGCATCCAAATGTAATATTCAGTTCATGATAATCCACATTCCATGAGAAACATCATTTCTCAATTATTCATTTGCATCAAAGTTGAGCAATAGAAGTACACTAAAAAGATAATTTTTGAGATCTTTAAGATTGTTAGATTGGCAGTATTATCTCTAGTGGAAGAGTAGTCCCACCCTACAATCTCCACCCCCATTATTGTATCAAAGGGTTGTTTAATTCCAAAGAGCATAATGCAAGTAGAGCGTATACTATCGTGCTTTTTTTAACTGTAAAAGTAACTAGGAACATGCCATGCATAAATTGTACTTCTTAACTTTTTTATTTAACATAATTTATTACGAATTGGAAACTTAAAAAATTTATGTCACTCCAAAGAAGATATGGAAAAATCATTTTTTTTTTAATTTATGGAAATAAACAATATTTCCATCAACGGTGGAGAGAGAATTGATTAGCTGGATTTGAAATCGGTTTTTGTTTTTGTTGACAACATTAACTTTAATATTGTACATTTGTCTGTTGTATTGTTGTCGAGTATCGAAACTTTTAAAATTATTCTTAAACTAATAATTAAAATTTAAAATGTACATAATTTTATTTCTCTATTGGGTCTGATCTTGCCAGGTTTAGGATCTGCCAACGCATACTAAAATCCCGATATGATATTCGTTCATTGTGATGCATAATAATATGTTTATGAAATTAATTAAACATTGTAGAGTATTCAAAATTCTTGAAATACATGTTACAGAAGCACAATCAATATTTAAATTGTTTGGGTAAACAATGTCATCCCATCTTTAATAAATTTTATTTTTTATTTTTTTGAATAATCAACCTAGGACTAAAGTCTTGTTGAATTTGAATGCTTAAAAAAGTAAAATGCAGAAGTTGAAAGAGATTATTTAACGTAGGTACAAAATTGAAAACTAAACAAACTCAAGAGACCGGTATCTAATGAAAAGAATACTAGTGAAACTCGTATTGCCATTCGTCTAGTCATTAACTTTGTCAAAACTCTTCCTAGGCTGGTACAAGTTCATAATTAACACTCGTCTCCATTTACATATAACTAGTGTATATCAGTTGGTGATGGAGTGAAGTATTGAAGCAACGTAGCAGACAGCGATGTCTACACTTATGGTCTGAATTTGATTTAAATAAGGTAGTTTATTTGAATAAATGATTGAGGTGGGTGGGAGCAGTGAATCCAACAAACATAGACCATGCATGTGTGAGAAAGCAGTCTTTCAACTCCATAATTATATACAATTAGTAGCTAGCTAGCAACTGTATATGCCTCTATAAAAGTATAAATAATGCAAACAAATATTGAAAATTAGCATTAATTAATGATTATACAGTTGAAAGGTAGCATCAATAAATAATAAAGTTGAAGGCAGTGGGGAATCTATGGATGTCATGCAACATGTGGTAGCCTTTTGCCATTTCTCTTTTGTTTTGTAGCATTACATTCACATGCAAATGCCTACTTTGGCCCCATCAATCCATTTTACTGGAGAATTATTGGTGGTTTCAACAACAATTCACTTGTAGAAGAACCTGTTTACGTACATCATTAAGTTGATGTACGTATTGAAAAAACTTTGAAGGAGCAAACATATGTATTTAAAGAAATTCAAAAATGATGCTGAAATTTTTAATTTTGTGGGTTTTTAACTTAGAAATGTTGAGGTCTACTCAAAGATCATACTGATCAAGATTATTAAAAAAAATAATAATAATGTCTGTGTAATGGAAATTTCTCATGAAATATCATTAGTTTTAATCATTAGACATACTGAATTTAATCAAACTGGAAATCATATTAACTTAATGCTCACACAAGGAAGTTGAGAGAACAGCTTTATGGATGCACAATAATGGAGAGCGTAGGCCTAATCACGTCACGTCACATCCCAACAAAAAGGGACCACATCTTGAACTTAATTTATTTGCTTATAATGCAACCAATCGCTCTTGGTGTACAAGCCCTTCCTTCACATGGCAATTACACGCTTATGTGGCAACAAAAAACAAAAAGATGTGCTACATGTACATAAAATTTGATACATATGAGTGTTCTGTTTAAATGTCACCCACAAGTAGTTCAAATAGTCAAACAAGTCTCCTTTCTTTCTTTCTTTCTTTTTTTATTTTCTTTTTTGCTGGCAATTTGATTCTTGAAAATGTTCATATTTTCAAGAAACATGGAATCAATTTACAAATGCAAAAATATGGTAAATCTGCATTAGAAGAATCTCCTGTATGTTTCAATGCAAGAAATCAAGCTAAAAGTGATGTATTTTAAAAGACAAAAAAGGCAGTACTTTTCATACAAGAAAAGCAGGATCTTAGTGCATCTGATTGTCCTTGAGATGCTTTTTCCTTTTTACCTTTTATTTTCAAAATGTTGGCCCAAGATAAGATAGGGTAACTTCAAAGTTTTACAGAGACAATTTTGTGGTGCCCTCTGTATGGTCTACAAAAATGTAGAACATTTCTGTTATTTTGGTGGATATTCACGATTCTATTGCAAATTCCAAAAGAACAGACAGTAATACATATAGAAAAATCAAAAGGTAGTTCTAGCCGAAAAAGGGATCAAAACTGCAAATGAAGGATGATTAAATGTGCAAAGCACTACGAATCCCATTTGCAAGCTTAACAAGAATTTGCAAATCCAGGCATACTGTTTCATATCTGAACCCCAAAGATGAAGGGAGTGTTCGAGTAAAATTATTAGTAAATTTCTTGGATGAATAGTATTGGATCCCACGGAATATAGAATATGTAGTTAATAAATAGGTAATAGTTGTGAATGTGTAATTGACATTAATGTTTGACCTTAATTGGATAGAAAAAGTAACTTTTTAGTAACTTTTAATGTTTGACGAACAAAGACGAAGTCTATGGACTAAAAAGTTTGGCTGTAAAAAGAAATAATCAAAAGTGTAAAATAGAAAGACACAAAGCTTCATGCTTTATTAGCCCGGCTGCATTTATCTTTCTATTATCCAAAAGTGCTGCAAGTGACTTTCTCTAACCTGCAAACTTAACGCAACAATTTCAAGTACTTCCACCGCAAGATTGTGCCATTCTTACCCTTATAGTAAACCTGAAAACAAACATAAGCTAGATGTCATCTCGAACACCATCCCCCGTACCCTCTTTCCCATATTTAACATGGTGGGGTTAATGAATCCAAGAGTAATATAAGAATGCAGATTCAAGAAACTGAAAAGAAATGCACCATTTGTCGTGCTAGAAATGCTATCTGAAAAACTATTGAGATGCAGAGGACATATGCTTAAGGTTGATAAATATTAGTAGAAGATTATACAAGTGCTATGAAAAGTTTAATCAACAGAAAAAGATTCTCAAATAGGAATTGACTAATAAAAAAATAAACTGTATGTGCTGAATGCTAATGCAGTTTATATGTATTATCAATTATGAAACATGACATACAACTATCCATTAATCTAATAGCTTGATCCATAGACAGAAAGATATAAAGAAAACAGCAAGAAAAGACTACTTGATGGAGCTCAGGGTACAAAAACTTTGGGGAAATTCATAGTTCATATAACCTCCTCAAGGAGAATAGAAGACTGAATCAATGCATGCATTTGATTAGTTAACTATAGAAGAAGCTTTAAGTATACTCTAGCAGGAACATCCTAAACATGATGGCCAGTTAGATTTGGGAAGCCCTGCTTCAAGTCACCTGCCTGTGACCAACATGGTAACAGTCCCATCCTCCCTCTGGCTCTTTCCTTTTCATCAGCTTTGCATACCACGCGTCTTGATTGACAGATTGATCATTTTCATCCATTGATGAATTTTTGGCAGGCAATGTAAATTCCCCTGCTTTATCCCTCTTGCTTACGCTTGTTGATGAGTTGTTCTCACTTTTGACATCAATTCTGTGTATAGAACTTGTAATGTCACCACGGCTCTGTCCATGAGCAACCTCTACGAGACGTGGGATCCCAAGAGAGGCAGGAACAGTTTCAGGCTTCGACAATTGAGGATCTCTCACACAGGGTATGGTTCCAGGGTAGTGAATATTGAACATAAAGGGCTTCATAGGGGCAATGTATAATGGACCATGAGAAGGGTAATTCTGAAGTGGTAACATATGTAATGGGTATGGTAACTTTGGTTGCAGTGGAGAAACTCTGTGCATCTCCTCAAATTGTTTTAGGACATTTGGTGCAGCCATCATGTGTGAATAGGCATGAGAATGATTGAAAACATTCACAGAACCCATATCAGGCAAGTAAGTGGATGTAGTAAAATTAACATCGTGTTCTTTGGAATTCACAGAAAACAATGCCTTGTTTTCCAAGGGTTGGCTACCTTGCCCTTGCCAGTCAACATTATTGCATGCGTTTCCGGCCGATGTATTAGCATTCAGGTCCAAATCTGCCAAACGGGGATTTCTCGATTCAGCTGGAAGAGAAGATTGAGGGGACTCGTCCACATCATCACAAAGGCAATTGAGATCAATGTCGAGCCTCTCTGCTCTTCTGGAATCAACTTCTGAATAAGAGTCTTGAAAAGGGGACTCTGAGGGTTTCCACACATCCTCCGTTTGAAATCCAATCTCGGGAATATCTTCTACAGCAGCAACATTGAGGTCAATCCCTGTGAAATTCCTAGAAAATGGGTTCTTATCAAAACTTTGAGAAAGAAAAGCAGGACGGAAAGCACTAGTTGCAGCAGAACCCTTCCAATCTAACCCTCCTTCAAACTTCAGTGGGATCAAAGGTCTACCCCTAGGAACCCCAGCTTTTGCTACAACATGTATAACATTATGAGAAGATATAGGTTCAACAACAGACTGCTCACCGTCATCTAACTCGTTTGTGTTGATATCTTCATTCAGATCAAATACAGTGACAGATTTACTCTGATCCCTGGCCAAAACTTTTGTAGGTTTTGTCATTAAAAACTCAGATGATTCTTGCAACAGAAAGCCGTCATTAATATTATCAGTCACTTTAGGATCCATCTTGACTGATTCGCCTTTGATAGATGTCATATTTTCACTTTCGCCTGATATTTTAGTACTCAAACAGAAAGTGATATGGTTATCATTTGCATCAGATGATCTTATATGTTCTTCCATTCCAGTTGAGCAATTGAAATTTTTTGAATTGCCAGAGCAAATCAAACTTTTACTAACGTTAACATCACGTTTTTCTTCATCGAACGAGGTGCATCCCGAGACCCATCTGTAAATACCAGTCTCTTCGTCAACTTCTCTTGCACCATCCCTAGGTGTCCTCACTGCAGAACCCCACTCATGATGATTCTCTTCAACTGGCCTTGAATTATTTCTATTCTCCTGATTCTGTGGACCATGTATTGGAATATTTGCCTTCGTACTATGAAATGAGATACGATCCTTAATCATCGAAGGTGCCTTCATGCTATTCCTGGTTCTTCCCTTGAGAAAAGCCTTATGATCAATTTGAGCAGATATAACTGATTCTGAACTGGCTGTCACAGGCTCTTCCATTCTATGGTGAAATCCTGTAGAGTTAGAACTGCTCACAGAACCACTGTGGTTATTGAATGAGCTGGCTCTTTTCAAAGTTTCCCACTGGCTGTGATTAACTGGAAGGATGCCAGGCGATGAGTCAGAACATGAAGATTCAGTCTTGTTCTGTTTAACATGCATGATCAAATTGAAGCCATCTTCAACAGCATTCAGATGACTCACCTGGTTTTTCCCAACATCCATTATGTAATTTTCATGGCTGAGAGGTAATCCATTCTCCATGCTGATATCACTCTTTACCGACATAGGCCATGCTGAAGTGATTCTGTCTGATGATTGTGTAGAAATTTCACAGCATTTTGATGATACATGTTCATAGCCAGTAGATGCTGACTCAAAAGTTTGTTCAACAGAAGTTATTGACGTTGAGATAACAGAAGATCGAGGTATCACGCTGCCAGCACTATCTACATTTGTGCCACTAGCAGAAACAGCATCCTGGCTTGGGCACTTCTCATTACCGGGCAATGAATTAGCTTCACAACTGCTGATCTTTTGGCCAGCCATATTTCTCAGCTTCTCAAAATCAAACTTGTGTCTAACTTTTGACAAATACTTCACAAGCAGGTATAGTTCCCAAGATTATCTACTTTCACAAGAACACAAATGACTGCCAAAGCCAGCTATTTTCATATGATGCAGCGGAACAAGAACATATAGTGGTGCGCTAGACTTTTCTAAAGACTATCAAATGCGTCGGATAATCTCACAGTCCTTCAGATACACCTGATTTAAAACAGATGCCATTTGTTATCTTCTATTTCTTGGAAATTTAGAAATCACAAGTGTAATTCCTGCACAAACAATATTTACAATAGTTAAAATTTCTCAGAAGCAGACTTTTCCAACTTTTTCCTACACAGCTATATTAACATATATATGTTCGCATAAAGTTTTGCAGCCTTGGAGAAGGATAGAGCAATTTGCTATACTGAATAAACAGAATGTGGGTGCCAATCAGAATAATCAGAGCACAGTACGTACCATAATATAAAGTTAACAAAGTACCAGATTATGCCACGGGCTTGAGTAAAAACTTTTCTCGATTCCACCTTAATGAAGAAGCAATTCCCTTTCATTAGGCATCAATTCAGGCAAGTAGCCATAATTTTCTAACCAAATCGCAAACCTCTATCCATTAGGATCAAATTTCTAACCCCCAGAGACTAAAAGAACAGATAGCATATCAATGACAAGAAAAGACTACAGTGATTTAAAGCAACCTGGAAAAATCCAAGCACAATGGAAAACGCGCAAACAAAAACTTGAAATCACACGGGTCGGATACATAAATAGTAAAAATACCAAGGGACAACATTAAATTATGAAGAAGAAAGAAAAATTACCTGAGCAGTGCAAATAGCAGAGATCATTACAGATTGAAAATCTTGAATTAATGGTTTCAAATCTCAAATTTCAATCCCAGATGAAAAAAGAAGAAGAAATGGGGTGCCCGTTCCTTCTTTTTTTTTTCCCTCGAATGTGAAAAGTTACTCCTTTTTTCCTCAAATTGTTCTCTCTCTCCACTATGAAAAATCCCACCAACTGAAGCTGACAGAAAGAGAAAAATGCGTTTAAACAATCACTGTGTCATAGATGGATAAACAAATTCATATCCCCAAAAATTGTATTAGTGAGAAAAACAATTGGAAATTGTTTGGTGTATTGAGAAAGCGACTTGCAGCCCAGCTAGCTGATGACAGTGTGCGCGCGTCAGAATCAAAGTGCTGTGTGAAGGGATGTACGGTGGGTCCCAGATAGTCTGACAGCAGTGGGATCCACAGTGCAATAAGGGGGTAGAGAGAGGGGTCCACATAACAAGGCCATAGGAATCATCAGCAACGATGAATGAATGAGTATTTTATGACAAAGCAAAGTTGTGGTCTTCGTAGTTGCAGATGACCCACCTTTACTAGGCTTCCATCACTAACTATGTGTTTTGGAATACTCTCATTGGATAAAATTTCTTGTTGCTTAACTAAGAAAATATTGAGTTTTAATTCAGGACATGTTTGAAACGACAATGTATTAAAAGATAGTGGGTTTAGGGGAAATTGTGGGGCTTGATCAGGGATGATACAAGGTGAATTGTACTTGTACTATGAACACTAGTTTTTGAACAAATTGGTGTATAATCTTATTTTGTTAGTATTAGAGTAGGAGGCCATTTTCCTTGTACCAAAAAGAGAGGTCCCTTCTTTAAGTTGATGCTGAAACTGTTGGACAAGTGTATAATTTAGAGATATACTTGAAAACGGAGATAGATCCAAAGAGGGGAAGTTGGGTGAGTTTTCGAGTTTGAATCTGCCTACTCTAAAATTGTTCGATAATGTAAACATAACTTTACATATTACAGATCTCTACCTTATCACTATTGAATCTGTTATCGAGAGTACCTTTAAAGAAAAGAACCCTTCATCTCCCCATCATAAAAGTTGATTGCACCTCCTTCATGAACTACTAATGCTAAGTCGTAACAATTCCCACCATATGAACCACCATGGCACCATCTTTCAAGAGATGTTAAAAAATGAAAAAGAAAAAAAAAATATCACATTTCTGTAATATGTCAACATAACAGAACATTCACCTTTCGTTTTCCATTTCCCTTTTTCCTGTCAATTCAATTTTCTCTTTGCCAAACATTGCCCCTTTTTGACTATGACTTGTGTAGGAGCACTGAATGAATACTACAAAATGTAACGTTTACTGGGGTCAATTGCATGTGCTTCTGTACATGAGACAATAACTTATATGTATTGAATTTTTATTCCAAATATAAGATTTATGATTCACCTAGTCTCAAGTAGACCATAATAAAAACGAGTAATGATATTCATTATCATTGATCACTACAAATAAACATATCGTAATCCTAAGACTTGATTAGAATCTACAGACGAGACGTGAACTCTTTTCTATTATTCTAAGAGTACATGGAGTAGATACATAGATGGTCTCAAGATTCACAACAACCAAAGTCAGTGGCTTGTATTTTACAATTGGAACGAGAATTGCATAGTTTTCACAAGGATAAAATCACAATCTTCCAACAGTGAATCTGAATCAATCTCAGTTAGCTGACAAAAAATTCTCAAAAACATAAAATCCTTAGTTGCCTTGAGAAATTGACAATAACAAGAGAAACAACTATCGTGCAGCCAAAAGAAGAGGAATAAAGAATCATAGTACAAAACGTCACAAAAATAGACCAATCGACTTTTTCTTGTAAACGAAATTTTCCTTCATGTTTTAAAACAGAATATTGTGTTTCTGAACATTTCAACTTTGATAGACGGCAATAACCGTATGCCCAAAATCAAAATTGTAAAGTATATAGAACGTATAAGTAACATACACAAACCTTCCTGTGCCTAAAAGGACAATAGAAACAGGAAAATAAAGAAGCCAGAAAGGAATTTATTCTTCATGTGAAGAGAACATCAAGATTTCTCCCCATAGTAATAAGCTGTTCCAACCATTAGAGCCACAGTAGCACCTTGGGCGACCACACGAGCTCTCATTAGTTTCTGACCCAAGTTAGAATTTCCCTGTCTGAAACTAATCAGACCTGCTGTGAGAACTCCCGCTGTAATGAGTGCACCTGAAATACAAAGGCCCTCGAACATATTTGAAGTGAATTATAAAAGAAACCTTAGGTATCAAAAACAAAAATCATAACTAGTATATGACAGATGGCATGACCTAGTAGAAACATTAAGCCTTGTTTGATCCCCATCATTTCCAAAATACATGTTTTTCTCTCTTTTTTTCAACCACACATTCTTCAATATAATAATATTACACGCATTAGGCCTATCCTAATATTGGAACTGAGTTTCCTTTTAGCAGAAACACAAATTTGAAAAAAGTAAGTTCATTTGCCCAAATTCTGGCTTGTGTAGATCACAATCCTATGAATAACTGTTCTTTCATAGTGCTTTCAGGAAGTATAACATTGCCAAAGTACACTACCTCAGAAATAAAAAAGTAGTTTAGTACTATCCTTGAACCTCTTTTTCCAGAAAGGACATTGCAGGAATCACCGACATTGCCTAAATGGAACAATCACCTCATTGACATCATCCTTAACGGTTATTTACTACTAATTTGTCTTCCACTACCAAATGATTACAAAATATAAGCATTATACTAACAAGACCCACTGACCAATCCGCTCCAAACTGAGGCAACATGTAGGAATGGTAGTGGGGAGAATGGGACTGGTTCTGTACTTCCCATCCCCACCCCGTTAAGAACAGGAGCTAGCATGGATATTTCCCTTTTAGAAAATTTATTTTGGATAAGTACTAATCTCAAAAAAAATAAAAAAAATAAAAAAATAGTATGAATTATAAATCATTATAGTTTTATTTGTTGCGTGCAATTTATAACATTCATTAACCATTCATAATGATCAAATGATGAGAAAAAAAAACTAAACAATTAAATTAAAACACATTCTTACATTTTAGAGATTCTCAAACTAAATATTTTCAAATGTTATGATTAAATTTTAGTAGTAAAACTATAATATTTCTAGATATTGTTAAAAGTTGTGGTGGATTAGGGAATAGCTGAACCAGTTGGCTTAAATCCATTTACATAGGTGCTGGAGCAGGGAAAGCTTGGTGAACATGTCTCATAAAAAATTAATATGAAAATTCTAGAAGTAGATACTAATATGGACGAAAAAAACTTATAGATCTTTATAGCAAGTGAAAAGGACAGCCCAACTGGGAGATACTTCCTTCAGCGTCCATCCCAATTCGTAGTAAAATAATCATATTTTTTTCTAAAATCCATGTCATTAGCACCCAAAAGTGGTAATCTTTGAAACTCCAATATTGCAATAAAAGAGCAGCACACTCAAAGTAAAGCTTCTGTCGCCAGCACCTAAAGTTTCTTTCAAAAGTGTACATCTATTTATTAAAGTTGAGCTGAGCTGAGTTGAGAAGAATGACACATTCTGTAGCTTGACTCAATTAACCGTGATGTCACCACTACACAACCTCATCTAGATTTAACCGTTGGAAAGAAAATTTGACAATTGGAGAAACCAATCAAGTTTGTGCTGTCTAATTGGACCGCGACAGTGCAATCTAGAAATTAAGAATTATTTGCAAATAAGAATTATAAGAAAATTGGCACTATATTCAATATATCAGCAAATTTTTCCATAATATTACTAATGATAATTGAGGTCCCTACTGCATTTTTAATCAATCGGCCGGGGAAATCTAATAATTTAGCCTGCACTTCTAAGAAAAGTTGTGAATCGAGGTCTAGGATGTACCCAGGAAGCAACTTTCTTGACTCCAAATTGGTAGCTTAAGAAGAAACTATGACTAGGTATATGACAAAGGGCAATGTGAAGTTTCTTATATTCTTGTATCTGCAGAGTTCCCCAAATACAAGAGCATGTAAATTTTCAAAGAGCAATAATAACATGTTTTAAAGTGCCCTGCTTCTTGATACAAGACAAATCTACATGCCTTTGATTATGCAGTTTACTACAAATTCGGGCATAAATATTGAGTCTTTGAACCAAGAATGTTAAGTCGCAAATCCTTGTGGTACTAGTTTGCACAGGGAAATGATAGCAAATCTCAAGCAAGGATGGCATCAAGTACTGAAGGCATTATAAGAATGACAATTCAGAATTCACCAAAAAAATATAATATATCACATTCAACATTATATGGCACCCATATCACATATTCTACAATTCTTAGCTACAATTCCACTTCGTAAAGACATCAAGCTAAAGTAACAGATAATTTGTAGAGAATGCAATATGGCAATTTAAAGAAAGCAAATTTACCTATAGGGACAAAAGGATTCCTAACTCGCTTTTTCTCCTGGAATAATTCTTCCAGCTCCGAATTCACAGCCCCCATCTAATCCATATTACCACTAGTTAGTTCAAAATCACAAAAATCTAGTACTAGCCAAGGGAAAGTACAAATTTTAGAGCGCGCAGTACAAGATTTATATATTCTCGTAAATTATCAGTTTTTCATTGCTCTGAAGTAATATAATTGGAATAAACATGAAAGTCACTTTTCAAGCTGCGCTTAGAAGCATGAAACTAGACCCTCGGAATTGGAGTTTATGCAAAGTCACATCAAAACTGAATGGAATTATTCCCAATTGAAATTCCAAGGTTTGAATCCACGCGAATTAAAAGGGCATTTGCATTTCATCAGATAATTTTCAATAACGTCAATTAAAAGCTGCAGTGAAGTTTATCCGCAATTATTTTCGATGAAATTATCAGTTCACATACACAAATATTACGGTCATACCTCGAAAACAAGTGATTTCGGTGGGAACCCAGCTGGAAAAACTTGAATTTGAGAGAATTCAAAAGAAGGAAATAGTTTTCTTTCCGTAAAATTCTGAAGCCAAATCAACGATTTGTTGCTAGCGGGTCGATTAGATCTTTCCTAAGAGTTGGGCTCTAGCCCATTTGATTAGGTTTCTTCATCTTCTCTTTCTGCGTTAAATATTGTAATGACGTCTTAAGAAAAATAAATAAATAAATAAAATTTGGGTGGTGACTGACATTTCATTGAAATCTCAATTGGGTCATTCAATTTTATTTAGTGGAAATTACACAAATTCAGGTGGGTAATAGATTGATTTTTAAAAATTGGGTAATAATTTTATATTTTAATNAATAATATTATTAAACATAATATTAATAACCCTAATTTTATCAATTACTTACTTCCCCCCTCTCCCCTTACCCTCCTCCTTTCTCCCTCGTCTCTCTCCTTACCCTTTCCCTCGTCTCTCTTCCTATGAAGCTTTCGGCCGACAGACGAGTCGTTCGACGCTACCGTTCATAGCATTGTGAACGGCGGTAGCGTTGCGACGCTTCCGTGGGAAACTGCCATCACGATGCTGATGTGAACGGCGGTAACATCGCGACACTGCTGTGAACGGCAACTTGGTGAGTGTGTGTGCACTGGCGGAGTGGAGTGGAGTGGAGTGGAGTGGAGTTGTGGTGATGGTGTTGTGTCGGGGTGTGGTGGTTGTGTTGATACTAGTTGTAGTGGTGTTTGATCAATTGTGGTGCAGATGTAGTGTGTGGTAGGTTTAGATCTGGTAGATGGTGGTGTTGATAGTGTGTGGTTGGATGCAATGGCGGTGGTGGGTTGGTAGGTTCAGATCTAGTTTGACGGCGGTGGTGATAGTGGTGTTGTGGTCATGGTGTTGTGTTGTTATTGTTGGTGGTTGTGGCGGTGGCACGGGATGAAAAGTATTTGTGACAACTATTTAGTTGATTTGTGACCAAGTATTGGTGGTGGATCGAGATCGGGTGTTGATTTTTTGGTGTATGTGACCAACTATTTGGTTCTCTGTGACTAGTCGTTAAACTGTAACCTTAAAATTTGATAATTTGTAACAAAAAATTTGAAAATATGTGACCGATGTACAAGTTATGACCTATAATTTTATTTTTTTTATCTGTGATCAACGAAATAAACTGACTTATAATATTTTTGAATTATGATATCGAAATAATCTGTGACCAATTAATTTGATAATATGTAACCAATAAAAGTTGTGACCTATAATAATGTGTATTTGACCATTAATTATATATTATTATATTTAATTAGTAAAAATATTTTTAATTAATAAATAAATACATGAGTTTTACATATTTTAAACTTAAAACCTAATTTTTTGTATTGGTGAAACTTAAAATCTGATTTTTCAAGTCTTCCCTTTTATTTATCTGAATACTAAACTTGCGTTCCAATCCTTAGCGCTAGTTTTTAAATAAATATGTAGAATAATTCTTAGAATAAATAGATGTCTAAGTATGCTCTATCATAGGAATTATCATTTTTTTTTAAAAAAAAACAACCTTGTTTGACAAATATTATTTAGAAAAAAATATAATTTTGAATAATAATTTTTAGGAGATTGTGGGGTTAAAAAGTGAAAAAAAAAATTTTGAATTTACGTACAGAATATTTTATTGTGTGAATGTATGTTCGAAAATAAGTACATAGAAAAAAAATTCAAAAATAATAATTGTCAAACA